>LFMI01000228.1:12886-95689 GCA_001050175.1 Trichoderma parareesei | reverse complement strand
ATGAAAAGATAGTGGCATTACTATTAAGAGAAGGCGCAGACGTTAATGCTCGAGGGTGTTACGGCACTGCGCTTTGGGCAGCTGCAGCAGAGGGCATAGAAACTATAGTGGCATTGCTGTTAAGAGAAGGAGCAGATGTTAATGCTCAAGAAGGCTATTACGGCACTGCGCTTCAGGCAGCTGCAGCAAAGGGCCATGAAAAGATAGTGGCATTGCTCCTGAAAGAAGGCGCAAATGTCAATACTCGAGGAGGCTATTACGGCACTGCGCTTCAGGCAGCTACCTCCAAAAGTCATGCACGCGTTAAAGAAATGCTGCTTAAAGCAGGGGCAGATCGGAGTAGTTAAAGTAGAGTCATCAGTGCTTCGCTTCAAGAAGCCAGACATACTAAAGACACGGAAGAGTTCCTGGAGGTATTGCTTAGGGAGGCGAGTAACGGCAACATTCGAGACATCCATCGCTTCGTGCTTGCGGATTCTGCAGATGATGTCTGGCCAGAGGTGGTGGAAGTTCTAGTTCAGAAGGAGATGATTGCTGAAGTCCAATGGGTGCTTGACTCTGCACTCGTCTGGACCGTTATGGACAGTATGGAAGAATTGGTGAAGATTCTGCTCGAGAAAGGAGCAAATCCAAACGGCTATAACGGCATTCTTCCAACTGCTCTGGGTCTACCCGTCAGTAGCCAACAGGAGGAGGTGATGGCGTTACTCATTGAAAACGGCGCAAACGTCAACAATTCGAAGCTGCAACGCCAATAAGGAGGCAGGAGTCCAGGATCTTCAGATACATGTCGCGATCTACATATGCCTGGCTATTTTTATGATGGGATTGCTATTGATGAGCTTGAAGTATTTCATTCTTTAGCGAGCTTTAGGACCTGTAGGCGGGACTCTAGAATGATCAGTATACGACGTTCTTCTCAACAGGGGCAATGTCAGTAGTCCTCTGACTGTCGATGTTGAAGAAGACCTTAAAGAAGCTGTCGTTACGAAAGACAAACTATGTGTTAAGGGAGTCTCTCTGTTTCAAGGTGAGAACACTTGTTTGTAACACCCGCAGTAGCTGGATAATCACATGATGGACACGTTTCATTATCTGGAAATTGTGATACGCGTGTAGCTGGCTACTAAGTGGCTTCATTTGAAGCGACTCCCCTACAGAGGAAGGCATACATGTACGAGCTGTATGCCTTGGCCATCTTCTGGACGCCACTGACGTCCTTCATGAGAGGTGAAGGGTAATCTTGGCTGTGCTCTGATACCCAACAATGACTGGATTCCACAGAAAAGGGCACTCATGACGTTTATAATGGCCAACGCATGCTTTTGAACACACTTGGTCTCAAGCGCGGAAACAAAACTACTCAGGTGTCTGTATGTGACTAGTAGGCATGAGCATGATTACATATGCGTCGTTGGGATCAAGAGCCAACACCTATTAATCAAGGCAGAGCGCGTGTTGACATCGACGGACAACGACTGGCTAACGGTGAACATTCTCAACCCACGTCCCGACCACCTCGACGAATCTTGGAGGGCAAAGTTCAAACAATTCGACCTGCTGATTTTTTCTCTCGAAAAGTAAGGACAGCATGCAGATAAGCCTAGGGTTCTGCATACGACTCACTGGAGAGATGCACCTCAAGCTTACCGCCTCGTGTTTGCTGAGAAGTCAAGCTCTCTACAGACACTGCTCGCTGGGCTATATTCTTTCAGCGAGTGTGCAAATCAAGTAATTTCCAAGGAAGTGAGAGTTGCAAACATTACGTTGCATGTGGCTGCAAGTAAGAGCTCATAGGCTCGAGAAATTAACGAAGGAGACATCAAAACCACAGCGTTCGATCTGAGCTCTCTTTTGTCGAAATGTGGCAGCGGCACAGACCAGTTGGGCCACGCTTGGGGACGATGCGCCATTGCCATCAAGAGGCATGCCATTGCTGGCGCTGTCAGGCGTGCTTGCCGAAGTCCATTGGTTAGAATCGACAACTGTAGCAGTTATTACCGACTTGTTATGAGTGGAAGCTTATGAGTCGTGGATATCTCCCGAACTGTTGGCGTGGTAACAATAGTCAAAATGGCTTGCAAGGGACGAAAACTACACGCAACTTGACTGTGTTTTCACCATTTATGTGAGGTGCACAGCCAACTGGCGTGTTTCCATCGCCATGTTCGACCCAGCAGACTTAGAGCTCATCAGGGGCATCTCCCTCACGTACGAGCTGGAGATCGTCCACGCCTCGTTCAACGTCATGTGCCGCAGCCTGGACTTGCCCCTGATTTGTGGATCGCTCCACGACTTTGAGCCAAGGCGTAAGACAGAGTCGTCGGTCAAATTGCAGAATATAGACTCTGACTTGCTTTTACAGAGTTACGGCTTCTTGCGTGTACGCTATTCAATGGGCTTTTGTCGGCTTTGCCTGGGAACAGCCGTTTGAGGGCTTCCCTGAGCGTCCTTGCGTCTTCGATGCTTCCAAGCTCCGACGCTCTGGGCTCCGACGCCATGGATCGCATTATACTGCTCATCGAGACAGCAATTCATTCCCCAAATACAATGCTGGTCTGGGACCTCGTACTTCGGGAAATTTCCCTCCTCAAGGAGTTCGCTCCCTCCCAGCCAATCGACCCTCGATCAACCGCAAAGGATGGCGGATCGGAGCAAAGAATAAAGCGAATTCGAGAACATGTCCAGAGAGAGACCTTCAAAGAAATACAAGGATGCACATTCTTGGGTGTGGGGGGGTTCTTTGAGAAGTTCTTTGAGGGGAAAGACTGGACGGAGGATGTTCAAAAGGTCTACGAATTACTCAAGAAACAGCATGTCAACAACATGTGGGCTTTCTTCCGCGCATCGCCGAGCATATCTGAGATGATGAGATGGCTAGACTTTCTGCAAGACCATATTCTCAAAGTGCAGCATCGTAACTTCTGGGAGGTGAATCTTCCGAGCGAGCTGACTGAAGGCATCACAGGAGGCCGGCTCGATCTATGTGTCAAAGGAAAGCCGGAAGAGTCGCCTCTGACCACGAGCGAATGGGAAGATATTCTGGTCATTGGCCAATTAACGACCGAGGGTGTTCTCAAGAAGCGGCTCGTGCAGCTCGCCTGCTACGCCCGACATCTGTTTGGCTACCAACCGACTCGCCGCTATCTCCACGCATTCACCATCCGTGGGAGTATGCTGGAGCCATGGGTGTTTGACCGCTCGGGATGCTATAGCCCAGGCGCGTTCGATATCCACCAACACCCAGAACGCTTCATTCGGGTAATGGCAGGGTATATCATGATGAATGAAGATGACCTGGGTCTCGACACGTTTGTACAGCAAGAGGGACGTTCCCGCTTCATAGACATTGTGGGCCCAGAGGGTGAGAAGAAGAAGCTATACTTGTCTCCGGCCCTCCGCGACCATCGGCCTACCATTGTATCCTGTGCTACATCGTGCTTCCTTGGGAAGCACGCAGACTCCAATGACCACGACCATGTCATCAAGTTTTCGTGGCCACAATATCACGAGAAGAACGAAGTGGCTATCCTCCAACTAGCCCAGGAAAGGGGTGTCCAAGGCATTGTCCGATTGGTCACTCACTCCGAGATCACGACTATCAATGAGATGCGCAGAGGCATGACGTTTGGAAGATGTTACAACTTTGATGATACCGCCAGCGTCATGCCAAGGCCTTCGCAACCGCTGCTGCCATCTCAGGCTTTGACCAGCAAGAGCACTGGAACATCAGAAAGTTCAACAAGTGAATCGAAGAAGCGCGACTCGACCGAAGCAGCCTTGAATCGTCAACGACTTGAGGACAACAGTCAATTGCCAGATCAGAAAAAAGAACTCACGCTCAAGGGAAAACGGGGGATCAGCCGAGACATTATCAGTCAATGGTTCTGGCAACACCGCATCTTCCGCTGTGTGGTCACCTATCCTCCAGGCCGACCTATCTAGGAGTATGAGTCGCCCATGGAGTTGTTGATGGCCATCCGAGATGCGACCAAGGCGCATCAGTCGTTATATGTCAAAGGAAAGATGCTTCACCGGGACATATCGGAGAGAAACATTGTCATAACCGACGCGCAGAAGACTGGCTTTTCGGGCATGCTGATTAACTTTGACCTTGTTTAGGAGATGGACAAGGGGCCGGCCAAAGCACGGACTCGTGTGGGCACGAAGGAGTTTATGGCCATCCGTGTGCTGCGTAGTATTGAGCACACTTACAGGCAGGATCTCGAGTCGTTCTTCTATGTTTTACTCTGGCAACTCATCGCACGCGGGTGGGATTTTGTGGGTAGAAAGAACCCCGTTGTTCTCAGTGAGCTGCACGGTTGGCTTGCTGCCAATTCTTTCGAGCATCTTGCGAGGAACAAGCAAGCCAACATGGACAAGCACTGTTTCGAATCGGTCCTGGCAGAGTTTCCGGTCGAGTTTGAGCGTCTCAAGCCGTTCTGCCGCACCCTGCGAGCAATCTTGTTTCCAATGAGGGACGGTGCCATGTTTACTGGGACGCCGTTTGATCCAAACACTTTGTACGGAGAGATCCTGGAGGCTTTTGACGAGATTATTGCTAAAGGACAGAGAGAGACTGAGTAGGAAATAGGTGAAGGATAACCGCGGGGCATGGGGGGTTTGCACTGCTCGGAGTACTGGACTTGGACTTGGTTGGTGTTTGTGAAGTCCATTGTGATATTACAAGTAGGCTCTCCAGCAGATTCATACGATAGAACATGACATCATTATCCTTGAATCACCAGGTGGCTTATCGCTGTATCGACGTCCGAGTCTGGTTTCTGATCCAAAGACACTGGGCAAGAACATAGCTGAGAACGTAGCGACGACCGACACACTTGACCTTTGAGTATTGCCATTACTCAGACAAGTAAGCAGATAATAGAAGTGGCGGGAAAAAAAGAATCATGCCTTGCAAATCGTAAACTGACCAATCTCCTAGTTGAAGAAAATTGGCCAGATGTTGGTTGAGGTTAAGTTTAGATGAGAGTAATCCTATTTGAACTGTAGCATATTTCTATTTAAACTGTAGTGGTCTGTGCTACAGCTAGAGGGACACCCCTAAGTAGTAAGGTCCATGCCTATATACTAAAATACAGTGTGGCACACTGGCAGTTATTACTGTTAAGAGGATATTACTAGGAGAAGGGCATAAGGGTTAAGACTAGGCAATTAGGGCAGGCTAATTTATTTAAAAACAGTGTTTTCTTTATTTTCCTATTAAATATGCATATAGTTATAACTAGGCTAGCTTATCTTAATTCTCCTAAACTGCTAATGCTGGCTAGGTGGCTGGGATGATAATAACCTCTTTAACTATACTGCTATTATTACTGTTATTACTGTTATTATTATTTAGGGCAGCGGCGGCGATGGCTTCTAGTTGTCTTTATATTACTTATGATCTCTATGTAGCTGGCTGCAATCTAGAACTTATAGATAATTATAAGGAAGCCCTGCTACTGCTGCTGCTATAACTATATCCTTGCCTATATTTTTAAGCCTGGGCTGATAATAAAGGCAAGCTGCTGCTGCCCTCTATCTTATGCTATAATAAGACTTGCTGCACTAAAGGATTAAGCCAGTGTGTTAAAGCTTGCTAATAAGGCTGCTGGCATGCCCTAGTCTGTAATAAGGCTGCAGGCGATAACGCTAGCGCAGCTTTATTATCCTTGTCTTCCTCTGCCTTAAGGGTTACTGGCATAGGCATCTTGCTGTTATTTAGGAGTTAGGGTTAGCTGTAAAGACTTTAGATTATATTAGAATTGCATATATAGAGGAGCGGCTCCTTAAAATCCTAGAAGATATAAGGTTAGTTAAGATCTCCTAGTAAATAGGTAGGAATCTTACTAGTGGCTTAACTAGCCACTATTATAGGTAGATGTCTTCTTTATAAAGAGCCTCGCTGTCTTAAAGCTTATTAAAGATAAAGTGGCTATATGGGAGGCTATACTATTAGGTAAAGGAGTGTGTGCACTTAGGCAGAGAGTCTAGGTTTAGGTTAATATTTAAGGGCATTGCGGCTATAGCAAGTTAATGCTGCTAGGCAAGGAGATTAACTCTAATATATCTAACTATTAGAGTAATATCTCTAAGCTAGCTTACTTACTAGATAAAGCGTTAGCGCTGCTGCATCTGCATCTAAGCTGTGTTATTATTATAGTCCCTCTTCTTCTTCTTTATTATCTAGAGGATTGCATTATGCAGATATAGAAGATTGCTAGTACTAGTAAGGAGGAAGGACTTGATATCTTTATAAGCTGTTTCTATAGGACTATTAACTCTTTAACTGAAGTTATAATAGTGTTTAATAAAGCAATAAGCTTACTGCTCTTGCTATAGCATATATTTCTTTAAGATATAATATAAGATGTGGTTTTATATTGTAGCATAGGTTAACTTTATTATAGCCTAGGCTAAATAGAACTCTCCCTTATCTTTAATAAAGATAATACGCTTCTAGTTAGAAAACATACTCTTATACATTAGCTCTTTCTTAGGCTATAAGCTTGCTAGGAGCTGTAAGCTTGCTGCTTAACGCTTAGCAGCTTCCGCTTCTTATTATATTACTGCAGCGCAGGAGGCTTAGATAGTAAGGTTATTATTAAGACTATTATAGAGACTACCCTTAAGGATATTGCCTTTATTTTTATCTTTATTATTGTTATTATTATTATTATTATTATTGTTGTAGCTGTTAGGGCTTTTCTAGCGCGTTTAAATTTATGCCTACACATTTGCGTTAATGTAGTAGATGTAAAGTTACTGCTATAAAGTTAAGAAGATTATAATTAGGGCGTTCTTAAGCGCTTTTTCCTTATTAGTAATAATTATAAATGGCGCTGGAGCCAGGATTTCCTAATAAAGCTACTTTAATTTCTCACAGAGCTATAGGAAGCTATCTTCTTTCTCTAAATTAATAAGACTAAATGTAAAATTAGCAACAGACTTCTAGTTAGTAATACTAATAGCCTTAAATAAGAATATACTAAAACAGTTAGTCTTATAGGTATTATTAACACTAAGGACCTTTAGGAACTAATGCTATATATCCTTATACTAAGAATAGGTCTATATAACTCCTTCCACCTTTATCTTATTATCCAGCTTAATATAGTGCTTTAGGTTATTATCCTAGAGTTGCTTAATCCAGGCTTAGGTGGCAGAGAGACCGCCTAAGCCTTAGAGACGTATTCTCTATCTATTATTATAGATATTAGAGTCCTAAAAGAAAGTAGGGCTGTTAGTTAAATCTTTAATAATCCTAGTTATCTCTTAGGCAGGAAGGGCTTGGTGTTTTATAAGATTACGCTCTTACTGCTGCTAGGCTGGGGTCTGGTGATAATGTATAATATATGCTAAAGGACTGAGCAAGGGCAGATAGTTATGTTTAGCGCAGCTTATATAATAGGACCACTTCTAGCCAGTCCTTCTTATTGCTAATGTTATAATTTAATATTAATAATCCGTTCTTTATGTTAATGATTGACGAATTCTAGTGCTTAATGAAGCCTGGCTGCTGGTGCAGTTATAGGTAAAAAGACAGTATGTTAGAGTTCTCTTGCTGTTAATAATCTAGGGATTTAAGGATTGCAGTATTTAAATAGTAAGGCTGTAAGGGCAGTAGAAGGTCTGCAGGAATATAAAAAGCTTATTAAATATGTTATATATTACTAATGGTAGTGGGATAGGGAAGTAATGCTCTATAGCCTCTGCTGGCTCTGGCAATAACTCTATATCCTCTGCGGCCTGTTATATAGCTTCTGCAGCCTCCTAGGCTTGCTGTAGAACTTTTATAACCTTATTAGCTTGCTATGATGGCATAGTGTATGTGGGCGGCGGCATTAATGCTTTCTTAATATATAGCGGCGGCAGTGATAGTATCTCTTCTTGCAGGAGGAAGGCTAGATTATTAGGATAATTAATATTACCGTTAGAGTTATATAGCCCTGGCCACTCTAGGGCATTAAATATAACCTTGTTAAGATCCTCTTTATTAAACTCTTTAACTTCTGCTGCTGGCAATGCCTCTAGCGCGTTTAACGCTAATAAGCTATAGAAGGCGCGAATCTCTACAAGACTAGCACCTTAGGATAGCTTTAAAGATAGCAGCGCGTTTAGATAACCGTCTCCTAGCTGTTAAGGATCCATTCTTGCAATGTTGACGTCTGTGGTGTTAAGAATCAGGCTCTGTGTAAAAAAACGGCTAAAATTAATAAAGTCTTGGTGTTGTGGCATGGACTATAAGATGTGCTATAAGCTTACACTGTAAACAGGTATGCAGTTATAGGATTAGTGGTGTAGGCGTAATAATTTTAGTACAGGCATGGACTACTATGGTTTAAATAGGAATATGCTATGGTTCAAATAGGATTACTCTTAGATGATTATAGTGTTGTCAATAGAATGGTGTAAAGGCTCTATATATTAGAATAGTTCAGTCGTATTCAACGAGCCACCTGAGCTCGATCAGGGCAAGCGTACTTGGACTCCAAGTCATGTGACCTGGCCTGGTTAGCTCAATTGGTAGAGCGTGAGACTCTTAGTTAAGAACACGTTCTGATGCAATCTTAAGGTTGCGGGTTCGACCCCCGCATTAGGCTTTTCCTATATAAACACCTGATTGAGATTAAGGTGGTTTCTTTTTTTGCTTTTTTGGTGCAATTCTCTTGTTTCTTTCTTGTTTCCTGTCCCTGTTCTGTTTTCCTATCTTTGTGTTACTTTTATATCTTCATTGAATCTTGAGGTAATGATGAGAGGGACGATTCTGTCAGCTTGCTTCGGGATACCTGATAACGCCCAAGCACTATATGCGCTTGTTAATACACAGGCGGTAACCAAAAGAAAAGACCTCCAAATGACCATCTGTCTCCCTATTCATAAGTCCTCGATCGACAAGTTTGCCGGTTTTCCGGAAACTAGCCAACAGTAATCCCGTCAACTCACCGAGACTGGGGAGAGGCCCCGAATAGCTTCGGACTAGACGCACCTCGCGGGCCGACTGTCCCTTGTCCACTTCGTACTTTTATGCGATCCTGCCGAAAGTCCCTGACAACAGCGCCCGACATTCTGGGGGCGGTGATGATGTTTTGAGGATAGGATGGCCTTTATATACTGCGGTGTGTGCAGGAGAGGGTGACTGACTTGTATTTGTCCCATTGAAACTTATAGGGGATGCTTGTATAGAGCGTCGAGTTGCCCACTATGAGACTTGCAGAATCAACTACAGCCAGTGCGCTGGCAGCGGCTGCTGCCGTATCCGCGGCTTCACTCGAGGGATGTGTAAGACCAACCTCTCTTTGTCTCGCTCGCCTCATCATTCCGGTAACACGATGCTGACCCGCCGCAGTGCACTCGTCTTGCCTCTGTGCTCGGCGACACCGTCGTCACCACCACGCCGTTCACTGAGAGTGACTACTTCTCATTACAGGAGTCGACCCTCGTGCCGGCATGCATCGTCCGGCCACGGTCCGCACAGGATGTAAGCAAGGCTGTGGCAATCCTCTCCACATCACGTTCGCCGGGGTGCCAGTTCGCCGTCAAGGGCGGTGGTCACACGCCCGCCGGGGGCTCTGCCAACATCCAGGGCGGCGTGACCATTGACATGACGAGCCTGAACGCGACGGTGCTGAGCGGCGACGGCAAGTCAGTCGCTGTCGGGGCAGGCGCCGTCTGGAACGATGTGTACGGCTACCTGGACGAGTTCAGTCTTGCTGCTGCTGGTGGGAGGAACGGTCTCGTCGGAGTTGGTGGGCTGCTCCTTGGTGGTGGCATATCGCACTTCTCGCCGCGGGTGGGATGGGCGTGTGATGGTGTCGTTGGATACGAGGTACGTCTCCCCTTCCAAGCTGTTGCTCATCCTTCATTGCTGTACTTCAAGTTCTGATATGTATTTTGTCTTCTGACTAGGTCGTCCTCGCAAACGGCACCTTGGTCAATGTCTCTTTGACCAGCAACCCCGACCTGTATCGCGCACTCAAGGGCGGCGGAAACAACTTTGGCATTGTAACGCGTTATGACCTGGCGACGTTTCCGCAGGGAAACATGTCGGTGAGCACCCTCTCGTACGACGTGTCTCGGGCCGGTGCCGTCTTCGACGCCTTTACGGATATCGCCGCTTCGCCAAACTTTGATCCCTACGTGTCCCTCCAGACGGGCCTGCTGTACGCCTCGGCAGCAAAGGCGTGGACGCTGAGCAGTTTTGCCTACTACACGAAGCCCGTGCTTCACCCGGAGGTTTACAGAGAGCTCGAGGCCGTGCCGAGCATTTCCGATTCATCCAAAATTACGGCCGTGGCTGCGCTTGCTGCGGAGAATCCCACTCCGCCACTGTGAGTACAACACCACCCCAAGAGACATGTGTCGACGGTATCTATGAAAATGGGACATGTATACTCATGCGAGTTTTGATGAATGAATAGGAACTGGCTCTTTGCCACGTTGACGTTCGGTACGTCAAGCGAGGCTATGCTCGACATCTTCAAGGCCCTAAACGGATCCTTGTATGACTTCAATCCCACTGGTGGTGTTACATGGAACTTTGCCTTTGAGCCCCTCCCATCTGTAATGCTTTCACATGCATCCGCCACTGGGGGAAACGTTCTTGGGTTGAGTCCTGAGGATGGAAATGCCGTCAGTAAGTTGCCACGCCCTAGAACAATCTTGCGCGACGTACTTGTACACGCAGTATCCTCGTCCATAGATCTGACGCTGACATTCACAGTCCTTCTTTTCTCTGCCCTCTGGCCAAACTCGAGCTCTAACGATGCCGTCTACAACAAAGGCCGAGACGCCTTTACGGCTGTCAAGGAGGTTGCTGAGCGAAAGGGGGTACTGCGGAAGTTTGAGTATCTCAATTATGCTGGCCCGCACCAGTCGCCGCTGGTTTCTTACGGGGCGGACAACCTGGAGTTTCTCCGCAGGGTGAGCAACAAGTATGACCCGACGGGAGTGTTTCAGCTCAAGGTGCCTGGTGGCTTCAAGTTGTGGTGAGAGGGTACGTGCCACGAGCAGAGGGCGACTGTGAACACAGCTATTTATGAGCTTTTGTGATGATGACCATGATGGACTGTCATTTGGGAGGCTAGTTCCTTGATTACTCAACCTCGAACATCATTTGTCGAATGATCTTAAACCTAGTGACACTGGGCACCTGTCAACTTGGAGTCGTAGACTTCTCCACGGACCATTCTGAAGAACCAACCCATCAATTACTATATACTTTGCATGCGGTCTGTGTCACTTGACATTCCTCCCACGGAAGATGCTGAGATGCTGTTGGTTGAAGATAGGCATGAACAAAGGCATAATCTGAACCAAACACCAATCACGATCTGGGCAAGTCAGTCCAAGCGCGTAGTTCACAGTCCCGTTGGAAAACCTGGAAAGAGACCAGCGGTATAAGTATGATGCAGAGGGCCTCATCCAATTCTTCTGCTATTTCCCAGCCGTTGCAGATCTGCCAACCTTTGATATACAATGGCTCATGAGGCTGAAACCTTTGAGGCGAGCAATATCGTGGCTGCTGTCTGTGAACTCAACCTCTGCGGCAAAGCACCGTACCTTGACGGAGAGTTCAGCGGGGGCGAGTGTCACATCTTCAAAGTGAGCTTTGGAGACCGTCCGAGTGACGCTGTTCGTGTGCGGCACGCCTCGCACGAGATTAACCATGACAACCACATCGCCATGGTTGAAGATGAAGTTCAAACCCTTCAAACGCTTGAAGCAAGGAGCTTTGCTTGGGCACCAAAGTGCCTTGGGGCTAGCTTGACTTTCGACAATCCTGTTCATAGCCCGTTTAGTGTTCTAACTTGGATCGATGGCTTCCCTTTGCGTTGGGACGAAGACTTCCCTCCACAGCCTTTGAGGGATGAACTGCTTGGCAGACTCGCCTCTGTACAGTTGTCATTGATGATATGCACACTGACGGCTCGTATGTAAGAAACTTCATCACCGAATCAATCTTTCTGACTGGTTGATGCAGAACCCATCACTGCGAGGACTTACTACGAGCGACGTCTGGGAAACCGACATAAACGTGTGGTCAACGGAGAACTCTCCGGGCTTTCCGAACAAGATTGCTTGGACCAACAATCTTTTCTCAAAGACGTGCTTGGCGAAGATGGAGAGAGCCAGGCATTTGCCATGAGCCACGGCGATCTCAACGCGAGCAACATCATCGTCGACGAGCATTACAACATTAAAGGGTACTTCATCCATAAAATAATAACCCCTCCCCCACCCCATGGTTTGTATCCAAGTCTGACAGAGTATATAGAAGCATTGACTGGGGCTTCGCAGAAATGGTCCCCATTGCCACAGCTGCCCTCTTCCCAACGCTTCTATGGCCCGACAGTTCGGCTCGATGCGCTCCGAGTCAGGCTACAATACGCGATAGGAAGGCCTACGTCGAATCTTACTCGTCACAGACTTCGCTGGCAGCATTGTCAATGCGGCGCTGGCAAAGCCCTGAAGATGTGGACTTTCGAACATTGTATTTGACGTCTATATCGAGTAAGGGGGTACAGAAGGCTCTGGCATAGATTGGTTGGAAGCTTTCATACTGCCAGCCAGCAGGCAATGGTGCAGCCGGAGATGTCTTGAGCGAAGCAGGAATATAAGGGAACGATTGCACGGGTCCTTGTTCACCGAGACATTGAATCAAGATGATAAACCCTTGTAATAGGGCAGTTGCATTTATTCGAGATGGTGTACCATCATCTATCTGAGACTACAGGTACATGTTCCTCCAGCCTTCTCTGCTCGACATTTGGCTACCCTGTTTCCCTTGACCTGCCATACTTTGCGTCGGTCTTCTTACCTGCGCTTCAGTCGAAATCCATCTTACAAAAGCCCGAGTGATCCCAGCATTTCCCGTTCCTAATAGTACATGTATACCTCGGTATCTCGTCAAGGCTCCCTCCGTTGAACATGCTGGTTTACTGATGTCCTCCGCCATTCAGCGTACATTCTTTATTCCAGCTATTTCTTCGTTATTCAGACATTAGAGATTCGTTATTTGCAGCATCCAGGCTGCATAGCAGACAAAAGAACACGATTCGTATCATAAAAGCGCCAGTGTTGCGGATGCGATGGCTATGACAAATGCAATAGAGCCTCCAGCAAGCTCGAGTTTTGTTGCTCTGCTGGAGGGAACAAAGTCGAATGGACTTCCACCGCCGCTCCCTGGCTGCAAATTTGGCGGGCGTGTTGGCTTTGGCTTTGCATTTCTTGTTGATGAGGACGGTTGGTCATCATTCGAAGGCTGAGGGGTTGAGCTGTTGGGGTCTTCGGTGGTAGACGCTGTGGGTAAGCTGGTTGCTGCTTCTGAGGTGGTGTTATCCTGAGACTCGGTCGAAGTGGATGATGATGTTTCGCTTGTTGGCGTACTTGTAGTCGCTTCGGGAAGGGCGGATGATGATGATGTTGTTTGTGATTGGGTAGTCGACGTTGACAATGTTGAAAATATCGGGCGCGGTGCGTCGGGATTTGATGATGGTGCTGGTATTGGCGGTGTTGGTTTCGGCGGAGCGACTGATGCTGGGGTTGTCGGTATTGGTGCCTTGTTCACACCGCAGAGAACGTCTACTATGTGGCCGTCCTGGATCTGTTTGAGCAGCGAATTGGCGGGAGCGTTGACGCTGAAGCACAGCCCTCGTACGGTGAACTGCGCTGCCTGGAGTCCCGAGATGCAGGACTGGGAGCATGAGGCGCCTACGGAGAAGTCGTCGGGGGTGCATCGCTGGATGGGCATATTGTAGGCGTAGAGGCATTGCACGGGCACCGCGGTGGTGAGGCCCTGGAAGTTGGAGAGCGTCAGGAGAGCTGCTGACGCCGTGCCGGCCATGAGGGCGAAGTGGGCGAGAATCGCCATGAGGCCGACGCCGAGCTGCTGTGCTGGTGTGGTGTGGTGTTGCTGGTTATATCGAACCGTTCGTCTATCGTGTCTGATGTAAGGGTCGAGCATTGAAGGGATGGACGGAATCGATAAAGAAGACCTGCCCAGCCACCAGAAAGCAATATCTGGGGAAAATGACAAAATTATCTATCCGCATTCCAGTATGACGACTCTGCTGCCCCGGAAACGACCGGATTGCTGGAGATGATCGGATGCGCCTCTCCAGCGTCATGCGAAACAGGGGCGTGTCTCAGACGCTTCCCACTATGACGGCGCGCAAGAGCGATTGGCAGCTCCTGAGTGTCATTGTCGGATGAGCTTCCCGCATGCGTCAGCATTGATGTTTCCCGAGGTCTCTTCTTTTTTTGAGCTAGGCGAGAGTATGAAGCTGGGGAGGCGCGTGGCAGCGGAGATGGGGCGATGTGGGAAGGGAGGAGTGGTAGATGTCTCTGGTGATGCGTGGGGAGCGTGCGTTTACGTGGTGAAGAAGACAAGGGACGGTATTGGAACATTCGGATCATTCGCAGTTGAAGGAGTCACAGGAGAACTATTGATACTACTAATACAATTGGTAGCCTTGATACTACTACGTGCATACTTAACTATAATCCTCTTGTCCCACGTTTCTACATACCTCTCTCTTTGCGGCAGCCTGCTGAGAGAGAGGTCATCTGGTGCGTGTAAGACAGAAGGATCCCGCGCAGGTAAGCAGTACGAGATCACAGCATGTGGAAGAGACCGATGGATTGCTGCAAGTAGTCTCATGTTTCGTATCTTTGTATGTATCAAATTATCCTTTGAACAGTCTCTTATCAGCCTCCTCACCAGTTTCTCCTCTTCTCAACCTGCCATCAATGCGAAACAATATCTCGACATTCACCAGTCGATGAAACAAGCTACAGCCCTACCCTTGCCCACCTAGCCCAAGCCAGCATAGGCCAGGCACCGCCACATCTTTATTCACACGATGCCTCGCTCCCTTGCCACTACTCGCTGAATCGACTCTCGAGCCACGCGCCCGCCCCAGCGCCTGTTGTGCCAATAGAAGCCCTGCCCGGCCATGCAGAAACCGGCACTGAAGCCCTGCTGCATCGCGCAGGAACACACCAAGGATGCGAATCCCGGCAGCGACACGGCAGAGAAGCGACACAAGGCAGCAAGCCTTTGGACGAAGAGAAGATGGGGGAATTTGGGTCGACGATCAAGTGACAATCGCCCTCATGCCATCAAACATGTCTTCTTCTTCTTCTTTCCTATCCTCCTACCGCCTCCATGAAGCTTCGACGACGCCTCTTTGGCAGCGAGCATCATGTCCCACTCCGGCGGCCGGCTCACAGACGCAGAGGAGCTGCCAGGAGCACGCCTGGGCGCATATCATCAAATTGTGTCCACGAGGAGGAAGCCCGTTCCGGCGCGAGCGGGTCCATATCACCAAGGTGCGTTTGCTTGTCAGGAGCGAAACTCGAGCGAAGAAGAGAGAGGATTTTCTAATTAGCTACAGCTGCGCAAAATGATGACCTGGTAGACATTGGTGTTGAAGAGGAGGATGCTTCCCCGCTACCAAGGCTCTACGAGTCTCGCGATGCCGGGCAAGGCGGGGTTGCAGACGGTGTTGAATCAAGCCATCGCTCACAGACGCCACCCCCCAAATGGCCGCGGAACTCCCATCCTGCTCTCTGGGCGCCGATTTGGCTCAGTCGAGTTGCTCTCGTCGCTTTTGCCGTCACGTTTCTGCTGATGTTGCTGGCCACTGCTTTGCTCTACCACTTTTCTGAAGAGAACAGCGGAATCAGCGTTCAGAAAGAGGCAAACCACTACGCCTGGAAATATGGCCCTACCGCAGGTAAGACACAGACACCTCGGCAAAGGGTTTCTTCAGCTGCTGATTCTTATGACATTATAGTCCTTGTCGTGGTGGGAACCCTATGGCGGCAGGTTGACTTTGCAAACAAGATCCTGATGCCCTGGGAGGAGCTGAGAACTGGGCCTTCATCGGCAGACAAGACCCTGCTCCTCGACTACATCTCCCCATTGCTACCCGTAAGCCTCTGGATGGCTATCAGAAACAGGCATTGGGCAGTGGTGATGTCGATTCTCGGCCAGTTACTGATCTTGGGCACTGTTCGTCTTTCCAAGAGACCTCTCCCTCGCTAGCCCCGGAGCTGCGTGCTGATACCTACTGCTAGACCGTCTTCTCAACCGGTTTGCTCATCTTGGAGCCGACTCAGATGTTCAAAAATAACCAAAAGTTTCAACTTGCCTCCAAGTTCCAGCTGAATCAGTCCGCCGATCCGACATTCGCCTGGGCAGTCGGTCCAGGTCCCGCGCAGACTTACTATGGAATCAACTTCTATGGACTGCGTTATCCTCCCGGCACGGCACAAGACTTTGTCGTACCTGAATTCCAAGTGCCCTCGATGGCAGCCAGCAATATCGAATACTCGATGAGCACGGATGGTGCCAAGGTCGGTTATGACTGCGAACTCCTCCCCATCACCAACGGTACCGAAACCCGCATGCCCTGGCGAAGCATCCTTGCCCCATTCATTGTTGCGAACGTCACCACCAAGGACTGCGACATAAAAGGAGTCACTCTCGCTGCCGGTCCCGACCACAACTTCTACCATGATAAGAATGCGACGCAAAACTATCAGGCTCAATTCGTCGTGTATCCCTGCAACTACGACTTTGACTTCAGCAGACAGTACATAGACCCAGGCAATCTATCGATGCATCTTCAGGTTTACAACACAAGTCGAGACCTTCGATTGTTCATGTCTGTTGTCGATCTTCGCATATCGCCATACAATGCTTCTTTCAGCGGTCCCAAGTACATGTATCTCCATAATGTCACGGCTGCTCTTTGCAAGCCATCCTACGAGCTCGGCCGCTTTGAAGTTGGTGTCCCCAATGCCAACAACGGCTCTGCGCATGCTCTCTTTTCAACATCAGCAGCAAAACAGGGTGCTATCAAGCACTTTCCGCACGGGTCCCTGGCCATGGCCGTCGACACCACGGTCGGCAACTGGATCCTGGGCAACGGAGGAGTTGACTATGTCCTCACAGCAACCGTGCCGACCTTTTTCCAACTCATGTCGAAGAAGGCCGGAGTCAAGTCCATCAGAAGCTTCATGGATCCGGAGCTTCTCATAAACACAGCAACTGATGTGTTCAAGGGAATCGCAGCTCAAGCGCTGCATTCCATCATAGTGCAGCCGGCTAATCGGACGACTACGGGGAGCATTACGTATGAAGAGCAGCGGCTGCGTGTCAAGGCGCTTTCCACCGGCTTCATGTGCAGCTTTCTGGGCCTTCTGGTCATGATCGCCATCGCCATGATATTTGTGAGGCCTAGTTTTGCGGCTCCAGATCGACCAGGAGCAGCTCTCTCAATGGCTACTCTGCTAGCCTCCAGCCCCCGTCTCAACGAGATCCTGTCATATATGGGGTCGTTGAGCAATGAAAGGCTACAGCAGCATCTTACCGCATACCTTTTCAGAACAACCAATCCTTCCGAATCTGGTGCGGGCGTGTCGATCGAAGCAGTACAACGGAATGAGGGCCAAACAATGAGCCATCTCACCGCACAGAGTCAAGGTCAAGTGCCGTCATGGAGGCCAATGGCGGGCGCAAACTGGTTTCTTGGCCTTGCGATATGTCTTCCACTTGCCATTATTGCGTCTCTGGAAATTGTTCAGCACTATTCAGATGTCAACAATGGGTTCGTGGGCATCAGCCATTCGAGCTCGGCTGTGCTTGCGACATATATCCCATCAGCGATTGCTCTAGGCGTGGCCAGTCTCTATGCTGCGATGCAAATGATGGCCGCAACCTTTGCCCCCTTTGCGCCTCTGAAGCGTGGCAAAGCCAGTGCGGATAGAACAATCTCGCTGAGCCTTGTCTGCCAGATATTTCCCCGGGCATTCTATCTATCCCTCAGATCGAGGAACTTTGCAGTTGCCATTGCACTATTCGGGACCTTTCTCGGAAGTTTTCTCTCCATCATAGTGTCGGGTCTCTACAGTAGCATCAGCGTGCCAATTGGCAAGAACATAACGCTGCACCAAGACGACTGGTTCAACTTTGAAGATGTGAATCTCTCCTTGGACGATAACGAGGCCGCCGCTATTGACAACTTGGTTGAATACTTGGGACTGAACAGCACAAGGTGGGTATCGGAAGATCTCGTCTTCAACACATTCCACCAGGACGCCGTCTCCTCAAGCAACTCAAGCACGAACGTGCCGCTGACAGTCACCATACCCGCGGTGCGGCCGTCGCTGAACTGCACCGCGATACCGAACGAGGATCGACAAGTGACAATCTTCAACCAGGAGTCTACTTCGGGAGCGGTTTTTGTCATGCCTGGGCAAAGCGACATTGTGACTCCTCAGCCAGGCTATGTTTGGGTTGGCGTGAACACGACGATGAGATACGCCGACTGGTGTGAGGTTGCCCCCCACGGCATGGTGAAGGATGAGCCGTGGATGCAATATTTTCTTCTCCCCAACGACACAAGCATGGCCTATGTCGGCAAAGGCTCGATCCTCACATGGAGTGGTGGGATAGTAGGCGGCGATGGGGCGCTGAACACCGATCCGACAGCGGGAATCATGGGCGACGCAATTACGGAGCCGGACAACGGGTGTCCTACGTTCACTGCCACGTTAGGCAATATGAGATTGAAGAAGTCGGGCAAAGGATCCAAAGCCAGGATTACGGGATTTGAGCAAGATCTTGCCACCATTGTCTGCTATCAGAACATTGAACAGGTCATGACCAACGTCACATGGCAACTCCCTCACTTCAGTCTCGATCCTACCCAACTTCCAAAGACAGATGAGCGCACGGCGAGATTCTTGAAGTCGAAGCGCGGCAGCGAACGGTTTCCGTATCTGCCAAACGCCTGGCTGAACGGCCTGACCACTCCGCTGTTCAACCAGACGGTACCCGGGCCAAACAACACTGATGCAGCAAACAACCACATAGACAACTTCATCAAGGCTTTGGTCTTCTCCAAGGACGGTAGGCCCGTGACGGAGCTTGCCGGCGCCAAGAACGTCGAGAACCTCAAGAACATGACCCAGAGGCTCTACAAAGTGTACATGGCCCAGGCCATATCCCTCAACATGCGCTCCAATAGCACGGATGGCGACGGGGCCTCGCTGGGCACCTACGACGGCGTTGTGACCACGTCTGGTCATCAGCGGCTGCAGCAGAATCGCGGGCCCAAGATTGCGCTTCAGGCTGTTCTGGCAGTCATGGTCGCGTGTGGCATTGCAACAAGGCTGCTTCTCCCGGTGCGAGATGTTCTGCCGTATGACCCTTGCTCGATTGCCGGTACGGCGACTTTGGTGGCGGGCGGAGAATTGGTGTCTCGACTGGCCTCGTCCATGGCTCAGTTGGATGGACGGACGAGTACGGAGGTGTTGCTGGCAAATGGGCGGTTTAGCTTGAAGTGGTGGCGAGATGAAAAGGGCTTGGAGCGATATGGCATTGATATCGAGCCGTTATAACAGCATCAGTATGTATAGTTAATATAACCAACAAGGAAGCCATTTGCGTCTCCAGCTTACAGGCGCATAACGAATGATGGTGATGGCTGGGCCAGGTAATCAACATGCATAAAGTTTCAGCGGTGCGACAAGCACTGAGATGCATATCAAGTAAGCATCCATGCTTCTTTCAGCCCCATGCGGCGTCTCGAGGCAGATTAGGCGCGATGTCTCCAACCGATTGGTCGTTGCGTGGTGTTTCATTTCGCTGGGCCGGCGCTTAACTTGAGGGTGTGCAGACAAATCAAGTGGTGAGAGGGAATAGGCGCGACAAGACAAGGGGGCAATGCATGTCTCCTTCAAATAGAGGCTGTGCTGGCTGAGTGATGTTCAACATGAGCTGTTCTATTTGGCGTTTGTTCTTCTTTGCTATTTCTTTGTCGAAGGGTTTTGCTTTGTCGTGCGGTGCTTGGGTGCGCTTGTTGTGATTAATACGACTCTTGTTCGACTTCGAGAGCGCTTACACCACGCACTACCAAGGATTGCCTACAACAAGATTATCATCATGAGGTTCATTCTTTTCATATGCACACTCGTTTCTCTCATTGGATTCTCTTATTCGACGACCATTGTCACCGTTACGGCTGCCCCAGCCATCCCTTCCAACGAGCCCTCCTACGCCAACCCATCATCATTCACATCCGCCGTACTCAACTCGACAAACACCTACCGGAGGCAATACAACGCATCATCAGTCCACTGGAACACCACCCTCGAAAAGTTCGCCTCCGCATACTTGGCAAACGACACCACCTGCAAATTCGCCCACTCAGGCGGTCCCTTCGGCGAAAACATTGCAATAGGCTACCCCAACGCGACCGCCGCGGTCGAAGCATGGGGCAACGAAGACAGGGAGTACAACTTTGCGAAACCGGGCTTCACGGAGGAGACGGGGCACTTTTCGCAGCTGGTGTGGAAGGATACGAGGGCTGTTGGGTGCTGGAGGAAGTTGTGTGGTGAACGAGGGTGGTTTGTTGTTTGTGAGTATTGGCCGAGGGGGAATATAGGCGGGGAGTACAAGGATGAGGTTGGGAGGAGGGTTGATGGTGTTGAGAGAGGAGGAGGAGGAGGAGGGTTGAGGGAGGGTGTTCTTGCGGGGGTTGCGGTGGTGGTTAGTTTTGTGCAGTGTGGGATTGTGGTTTTGGGGGTTTGGGTTGGGGGGAGGAGCACGAGGGAGAAGTGAGGGTTTGTTGAGGAGATGAGATGCTTTTGGTTCTGTGTTGGCGAGGGTTGTTGAGATGGTATATGGGGCGTTTATCTCGGGGTCGGAGATGGGGCACTCAATGCAATCTATCAAGTGTGAAGGTGGATCTAGGGTAATGCCTGTATAGAGGCCATGAAGGGTCTCATGACCCGAATTGAGGACATACATGCTACTTCTCCCTCACCCTGTAGATGATGTGGTATGGTGTTGATGCTGGTCTTTTCTGAATGGCTAGGCTCATAGTACGATGTGAGTCGCCATTCTCCAATCAAGATCCTCTGTGGCGCAATTGGCTAGCGCGTCTGACTGTTAATCAGGAGGTTGGAAGTTCGAGCCTTCCCGGAGGAGACGGGTTTACTTTTTGTCCCCTCGACATTGTTCTTCTGACATGTGGAATTTTGCTGCTTTTTCTTTTTTCGGATTCGTGGTATGGAAGTGATTATAAATTTGTGGAATAAGAATGTGGTGGCCTTGGCATAGAGTAGGTATGAGAAGTATTTGCAGCACCTACCTAGTTTAATGGCCACCTTGCAGATGCTTGGAGTTTGCAACGATGCACCTTAGCAGATTGCTATGAAGAGTATACAAGTCTTTTGTGAACACGATGTTGACAGCTTGAAAATTGAGGTGGAGAGCAGCAGTAAAATTGCAAAAGTAATCATCATTCATGGCTGGAAAGGGGGTTGACTTGAAGGCTACAGTAGTGCTCACCTCACTAATGGTTCCTCGATTGCGTCGTGCTGAGCGGCTTGTTTGAGTGGATGGCGCTAGAAGAATGGCAATTTATCCATCATAAGAGAATCATATCAGGCATTGATCCTTACTTTGTGGGCGCCCCAGCCAAGACTTATCTCATGGTCCATACTCAATATCTTGACATGAAGATGTGGTTGACTAAGAGTTCGTGAACGAGGCTTTTGGAGTCTTGGAGCGTCTCTTATGAAGTTCTTGTTAAGCTCGGATATACGAACCATCTGTCAATTACCCTACCTTGTAGCTATGCTTGATGATCTTGTCTAATGCTGACAAACATACCGTATCATGTCGTATATTCCGCGGTTTGAATTTTTCCATTAACTCGTGCTTGAATGTGCCCATACAGGCGTACAATGCCAAAACAGAACTTTTACTTTTAGAGTGCGTACCGAGTCTTCCTCCTAATGCTCGCACCAAATCTAAAGAGCACCCACGGAATAGGAATCAGGCCAATGGCAATGAAGCCAAGCAGGCTGGCGGCCCATTTTGTTGTCAAGTTATTGTACACTGATAGACCACGGGATTAGAGTTCAGACGTCCTGATTATTATGCTGCTGATTATCGTGCTTTAGGAAAATAACTTACTCTGAATAACAAACAAAGGAAACGCCGCCGCAAAGACGTAGCGTGTAAAGGCGTTTGCTGACAGCGCCGAAGCACCATATCGAGCACCATAGCAGTCAATCATATAAGTAATGCTGCATGCCTAGAGCAGACGAATGTTACTAACATGGAACTTCTGATATATTGACGATGGCCAACTTACAAAGATGCACAGATTACCCCAGTTGAAAGGAATGAGGGCAAGCACTGGGCTTATCCAGTGTATATCAGGCCGAGCAGTCCAGGCAAACCAGAACAGACCGATGGCAACCCCGAGGCTTCCCATCATGGCTGGATAAAGTCGTTGTTCGGGTGGTATATGGCCTGTTTCGCCTCTCTCGCGCGCCTCTTTTGCTTTCTTCTGATATATAAGGCGGTCGCAGATAATGTTGGTTGCTGTTGCGAGCAGCGCGCCGATGCCCAGGGAGATGAAGACCAGCCCATTCTGGTGTGAATTGAAGCCGTACGTCTTTTGGAATACCAATGGTATAGAGGCAAAGAAGGCGTAAAGCACGGCAAAGTCGAAGCCGATGTACAAGCTCAGGAAGAGGACAATGGGCTCGGTGAAGAGCAAGTGCATGGGTGTCACCAGCGACTCGCTTGCCCACTTGTGTATCGCGCTCCAGCTCAGCGTGGGTATCTTCAATTTGAAAGACAGCTTTTCTCTGATCTTCTGCTTGTTTCCTCGCGCGAGCAAAATCTTCTTGTACGTCTCTTGCATACCGATTGCGAAAATGCAGGTTGCGACGCCCCAGAAGACGGAGACCCATTCGAGCCATCGCCAGTTGAGTCTTTCCACGACGAAGCCACCTATTATCGGAGCTAAACTACATGAGTATAATAGTATCAAAGACCAAGTATAGACAGGCTTACCGATGCAAGGCCCCATAAAGGGAGCCATAACAAACAGCGCTGTCGCCGGCCCACGACGAGCAGGAGGCCACATGTCCGCCATTGTTCCTCCGCCCACGCTCAAAGCCGGGCTTCCAAATACCCCAGCAAAGAAGCGGCAGATGACAACTCCACCGATATTATTAGATGTCGCAGCGCCGACGAGGAAGAGGATGCAAATGGGCAGCCCCAGGCGGTATACGATCAGTCGACCTGCGGATTCGCTGAGCGGTGCGCCAATGACTGGACCAAATGCTAAGCCAAGGCAGAAGAGCGAGATGCCGAGGAGGGACACTGTTTCTGAGACGTGGAGGTCGTGGCCGGTTGCTTTGGCTCCTGGGGCGTAGGCGGAGGACATGTAGGTGCTGGGAAAGGGGGTAGATTAGCCGAACAATTCTTGTATGCGTACTCAAAACTCGCAAAGAGACCTCCAGATGTGTAACTTACACGGTGAATGCGTACAGAGACACACAGACGGTGTGATAAAGCCGTTTGCCATCGCTCCAGTTGTAGGGGTTGCGAGGATCGTTCTCCCAGTCCGGTTCGTGGCTGCTCTCTGGTGCGCTCTCAGGGTTGCTCGCTGGGGGTGAGTCCTCTTCCTTGTCACCTGGTGTTGTGTTTCCCATTCTGTGTTCTTCAACGTCCATCTTAGCTCCACTTTCACACGAAGAACGTATATAGAGAAACGATCGGATCAACGAAGTGATCAATTGGAGCACCAAGATGGTAGGTCTATATGCTTGATTGAAGAACCAAAGAGGAGTGAAAGCAGGGTTGAAACCCAGATTGGGCTCCAACATTACCCATCCACATTAGTAAGGGGGAAGCAGGGAATCTGCACTGTTGAATAATCGAGCGGAACGACGGCAAGCTGGTGTAGGGAGACGAGACCATATGGGAGATGGGGGTCAGATTATTTCCATGGTATATCCCTCGATAAGGTCATGAACTCTCACTTCTTGTGACAAATCATGACCCTTTTGGGTTAATCAAGGAAGTGCGGAGTCAAGGTCTCGGGTTGGCAAGCTCTTCCGATGTTGCTCAACACAGATGATCAGACTCGTAGCTGCGTTTCACGAGACTTGAATGCAAGGAGAGTCTTGTTAAGTCTGGTATCTAAAGATACAGGTATCTTGAAAGTATTACATCTAAATTCACTTTCTACAACTTCATTGCAATGGCCCCTATCGCATGTTTCTGGTCCATCAGTCTCGAGGGACCGTTCCGACAGCCCCGGGCCTGGGATATTTACGAGGAAACATGCCATTTTGAGCTAGAGTTGCTTGGTAAGCAGTTACCGAATCGGGGCAGCAGATTCAACCAGTAATCGTCGCGTGAAGGGGACCGAAAAGCTCAGAGGAGGGGGAGTCTGACCAAGTGGCGCGCCTGGGAAATCCTCTTCGTCAATACAGAATCTTGAAGTCATGGAGGATACACTAAGCAAGCGTATGAGTAATCACGGTCCAAAGTAGGAAATAACTACATATATAAGAGGTCGGGAGAAGTGATTCGAAAAGTGCTTCGTTTGTTGGAAGTCAGAAGATTGCTGAAGGTAGGGAGCTACAGAATAGGAGCAGTATGACAGAGAGACCTATCCTGGGCCCGTCAAGACTCGCGCACACAAACAGCATGATGAGACCAGCCAAGGCATCCCTGTGCAGACGGAGGCGTGCTATCGGGCGTACAGGATTCGGTGATTGCAAATCAAACGCGCTTGGCGCGAGAATACGGTCCCCAGAGGACAAATCATTTGCATCGCTCCGAGACAAGATTCGCTGGCCGGTGAGCAAACTAGCACCAACTCGTACGGACATGGAATCTTGGGGTTTCCTTGCGGGAGAGGAGGGAAGAGGATCTGCTGGCGATTGACGCGATACTTATAAGGCAGACAGACACAACTCCTTTACTTGCTCTTACGCACGTAATTTGACCTCGGCCTGACATATTAGTTATCACAATTATTTATTCTGCTCAAGGCATCACGTGACCATAGATTCCGGCATTGAGTTGGTTATTAATAATCCTGTCTCACACTGGGTCGAGCTGGTGGCACAATCATATAATCCTGCCATCCCTGGCGGCTCGCGACGAGGAGCTTCGCTCATGCGACACATTCACTGTGCGATTGAGTACGATCTGGAAACGGCTTCAGAAACCCTGACTCCTCCTCGCTCTTTGAGGCCCGGGATTTTCTTGAGAAAACGGAATACTATGTCACAAACGCCGCCGCGAGGGAAGAGACGACGGACTCAAGAGTCTGATACTGAAGGCAGCGGACTCGTGGCGGAGGCAGGACATGATGCTGGTGACATCAAGGCAAACAAAAATGATCCGCGAAAGCAGCCTGCGAGTGAGGATGTGAATGGGAATCCTGAGCCTATGAATGATGCGGGTGAGTCGTGCTGCTCCACCGCTGTATGGCATTAGTTACAATACTGAGCGCATGCTTTAACAGAGAAGAGATATCGAGCCTGGCGCAGTGAGTTCCACCAGCTTGACATTGCAAGTCTTTCCCTGTACAGCACTGACCAGGAAAATCTTAGAGAAAGGATCTCCTCACGATGGCTTCTGCTTCATCTGCAAACGGGAAACTGACTTGCTGGACTGCTACACCTGCAGGAGATCATACCATCAGCGCTGTCTAGACCAGCCACTTGACCACTTTTTTCACAGCAACAATTTCTTCTGCCGCGTCTGCGTCAATCGTCAATGGCATGAGCACCTCCCTCCACCCAGCCCTCCGCCCTCTCCGCCACTCGAGAGACAAAGAGTTGCCTTGCCGAGCCACAGGCCGAACGCGCGTTCAAACGCCGAAGCCCGGGTGCCTTCCGTTTCGCCAGCTCCTGCTGTGACGCCCAATCAGAATAATCAGTCTTCAGGACAGTCGTCCTTTACATGGCTTTCCCAGAACCAGTTTACGGCTCCTTTGACGCGGTCAAGTACGATTGCAAGTCCTCGCACGTCAACACCAATGTCAGGCGTCATTAATCTCAGCGGTCCTGGTCGCAGTATCGTGTCTGGTCCACGCGGTCCCCGGTCACGCTTCTCTACTCTGTCTCCGGAAGTTGACGATGCCGTGTCCTTGCTCCTCAGGGAGCTTGAATATCTTGGAGACGCCAGACAGAAAATCTCACAGCTAGAGGACGTCATCGTGAGGTTACAGCAAGACGTCCGTATCAATGAGAATGCCCTCATCCTGGCGCAGCGAAACGCCGCTTCGTCCAACCAGCGTAGCTCAGAGGCTTTACGGGTAGAAAACGAACGGCTCAAGAAAGAAGTGGACGACTTGAGTCGTTTATTGGCAGACGAGAGGTCACAATCACAATCCATCAAGACGGATGCCGAGCACTGGAGGTCGCAGGCGTTGAGTAAGCAAGCCGAGCTCGAAGAGCTCAGGGGAAAGTTGAAAAACTTGCTCGGCGGATGAGCCTGTCCAAGAGCGGTTGGTATTTTGCTTTGTTATGTTCATTTGGCGTTGCAATCAGAGCTCGCATGTTGTAAGAAGTACCTGGCCAGAGATAGCCGTTTGAATTTTGAAACATACCCAGTATCTTGTATTCATGTTCAAGTTGACCGACCTTTCGCTGATGCCTGTTCTTTCTTGTTCATAGACGGCACATTTTAGGCTCCTGCATCCTTACAATCTTCTACTGTGGCAGAGACAGATGAGAGAAGCTTACGGGCAAGTGGCATGGAGTTCTTACCAAAGACGTATTGCGATATGTGTCTTCGAATGTTCTTCCATGCGTAATCTGTACGATATAGGAATCAGACTTTCCTGTAGCAGTCTGTCTTTGTCGCTTTGCCAAATCGAATATGTCGCCATAGTGCGCATCAACGTGCAACGTCCTCAAGATGGCGAAACTTTCAACTTGTGAATTGCAATAAAAACCAATCATACGACGTATGTGTAATAGCACACTTCTTGCCTGTCATAGGCGTGGGTTGGGCGTTTATTCTTGGTGCAATGCATGCATGCATCCAGAGTATAGGTCTATACGAGGCGATGAAAATGACTCCCGTCCACTAAGCTTCAACGAACCTCAACGCCATCTTGACAATCTTTCCCATCCGCTCGTCTTTCTTTTCCCGCAGCTCCTTTTCCGCCGCCTTTTCGTCTGCAGTCCCTTTCTGGATTTCGTTTTTAATCTTGTCCTTGAGCTCCTCGATTTCCTGGCCTAGCTTCTCAAGCTCGTTTGCTAAACCCCCGAAAAGGTCATACACCTCAATGTATCGATCGCTTGAGCTGCTCTTGCTCATCATGCTGTTGAAGACGTCCCGCATCTGCTTCGGTTGCTTGATGGACTCGACATCTTTGGGCGTTAGCACAACACTGTGGGCATCCCTGCTTGCGGAGGTGCCGGCAGAAGGCTTGACTCGATGCATATACGCTGCACTGAGACGGACGCAGTAAATGATGAGCGCGGCAAGGCCAGCCCCAAGCGCGGTCGCAATGGAAGACCCCGTTTTCAGGCCGCTATGCTCGACTTCAAAGGACTGTCGATTGTTCTGCAGCCGCTCTTTAGCACCGTCGCCAGCTCCTTGGTTTCTGCTCTCGACCTCGTGGCCCGGGAGTGAATAATCGAAGCGTGATCCTGCCATTGAAATGCGGAGGCCGTCGGCGGTGGCGGCCGCCATCTTGAAGAGGCCGATGCCACAGTCGCAGCCGAAGGGGTAAAAAGTTTCAGCCTGTGCCTTTGTCATTTCTCCATTGTCTGGGGATGCGCAGAAGAGGAGCATGCGGTTTTGCGCAGTGGCTTGCTTGAGGGCATTGTCAAGCCTATCTATATCCTTTGCGTTGGTCTGGTTCTTGGCAATAGTCCACGACATTGATATAACGTCAAACTTGCGACTAGGATCGATTGCTAACTCAAGTGCCTGGCAGCCAGAGAGGAACATTAGTAGATTCCATGACAAAGAAACACGTCTGTTATAGGGAACCACAAGATAATACTCACATCTGCTGCACTTTTGGCAGTGAAATGTGCGCGGTCGCCGGGTGTGGACACCACGTCAAGCCGGAACACGAAGATCTTCGCCCTTGGGCAGATGCGGCAAATTGTCGAAGCCATGAAAGTGCCGTGTTGTGTCTCTGAGTTGGTGTACGGCCTCAGAATGCCCTCTAGCCCGTTACCTTGGTATCCAGTGTCGCACGTCCAGCCATTATAGATGCGGTCTGTGAGGTCCCTGTTTGTTATCTCGACACCGTCATCGATCAAAGCCACCTTCACGTCTTCGGCAAAGATATCCGGCTGGTGAGTGTGCTCCATCTCGATGAGATCAATGCCGGCTGCAAACTTGTCCATGATGTCCAACCATTCGTGCCGCCTCCGGTGTTGTGCAGCTCTTTGGTTCAGCTGCGGGCCATGGGTTACTGGGAAACGACTGTCGTGAGCGGGGTTGCTGGTGTCCAAGTCGTTTACGGTTATGTCGGGCCACATGTCCAGGACAGTCACCGGCAGCCTCGAACTTGCCATCTTCCGTTCTTCTGGTCTATAGGGTCCGGGCCGTTGCGCTATGCGATCCTTTTGGAGTCTTTCCTTGAAACGTTGCAGGTTTTTCTTATCCCGATCTGGTGATTCAATGCACTGTAGTCCTCGTTAGGGATGAATACTGGCTTGTGACAGACCATTTGCTTCAGACTCCTTGGCTATGGATCTTTGAACTTACCTGCGTCTGGTGAAGATGGATTTTCTTCAACCGTGGAAGCTTGGCTAGACCACCCGGAGCACTCCAAGCCACTAGGATAGCATTATTACCACTCCATCGAAGATGTAGCTCCACGACATCACGACAGGCTTTGTATATCGTTTCGGGGCACATATCAACCTTTCGCCAGTCGAGTATCTCGATTGACTTGAATCCGAGCAAACACCTCTCGATAGATTCGTCGCTGTGAGGTGGCACTTCCGAATCAAAAACAATGACTTTGACGATGTGGCGAACACCCTTGTCCTTGAGCAATCTGAAAATGACCTCCATATCCGTTCTTCCCGCCTCCTTGTTTTTTGTCTGTTTGAGAACGACGCGGCGGACCGCCACATGGTGCAGTACATGGTCATACTCCTCATTGCCATAGACATGGGTGAGAACGTGTTGGCTTATAGACGGATGCCCCTCGAGCATTGTCAAAGAGAACGGTCTCTCTATGGAAGTGAATGAGTCAGTTCAGAGGGCGGGAATTAGCAGAAAAGAGAAACTTATAGAGGAAAGTAAAAATATGGCAGGAGGACGAAAGACAGAGAGACTGAGAAAGAGATCTTGAACAAAGGCTAGAGCAGGCGATGTTCTAGGAATTATGTGATACGAGAGACCAAACAACCAGCCTCAAACGTACCCTTTCCTTGAGGGTATAGGAACCCATTGGCAGATTTGACGTCCCAATCAGGCTTTGGAAGCTTGAATGTTGAGCGAAAGTACTGCAGCTTCAGTTCGTCACCTATCTCGTCTTCTACCTGCTTCTCTTTCTCTTCCTCCATCAGGGTTTTAGACGGCGCTGTCGACTTCTTGCCGTTAACAGTCTTTCTGGGCGCTGGTATTCTTTTACTTGCCGCCAGTGGTGCCTTGTAAGAATTAGACGCCTTTGCAAACCCATCGAATGCCTGTTGAACGGGCTTGATCATCTTCCCGTCTCCTGTTGGGTTTCGAAATACCACATCGGCTGTGAAGTCGTTTGGCATCTTGCCTCGGCTAATCCTGCCAACAACACCGTAAACGGGCGGTTCCACATTGTTTGGCTTTGGTTTCTCCCTCCTATCTTGTTTTCCAATTGTTGGAGCTTCCTGCTTATTCTGAACTTGCTTCAACTCTCTCTCAGTTCGCCCGAGTGATGCATTGGTCTTATATGCCTCGGAGGTCTTTCTGGATTCCTCTTTCCGGTGGTCCGCCATGGTTTTTTGATAGTATCTGTATACCGACAACCTCTCCTTGCAACGTTGAGCAAGGGCTTTCTCTCCGTATTTGAGGAGGGCCTTAATCACCTCCAACCGCTCCAAGCACTTGGGATACTCAACGGCCAGGTGCAAAGGGGTGTATCCTTTCCCATCACTGGCCAGCAAACATTCGTCGCCAGCAGCCTTCTCGATCAGTCGCACCGTCAGACGGGGACGAAGGCTCTCGATGGCCCAGTGGATGCAGTTGCGTGGCGTCTCATTGCCTGCATCCACTCTCTCTCGAAGATTCCTTCTGATGCTATCTTTGAGGCTCTCGTCACCGTTCTGCATCTCGATGGACAGAATGGTGCGAATAAACGGCTCATTCTTCCAGCGAATAGCGGTTGCGAGAGCAAGACTGGGCGTGGTGTGTGCCTTGTCAACCAGTAATTCCGATAAGCTGTTACGCGTCCTACTTCGGGTGTCATTGATGGCGCTGCGGTGAATGTGATCAATAATCCAGCGAGGAAACTGGTCGGAAGCCTCAAAGGGATGAATAGCGAGCATGTGTAGGACGTTCTTTTTACTTGCTGACTCCTGCATGATGTGGTCCAGGACCTCTCCGTACTTGGCGAGGAACTCGGTTTCGTCTAATTGTCTTTCCTTCTTAGCCGCCTGTCTGATTTCGGTTTCAACGTCGCCCAGAAGCAGGTCTCTCTCTTTCGCGAGCTTCTCCGCCTTTTGTCTCTCTTCTCGCCTCATGCGCTCCTCGTCACTCTCGTGGATATCATGCCTGCCCACCTCTCTCACTTCTTCACCCCCAGACTCGTCATCGTTGTCATTGGCCCCATCAGCACCGTCCGAAAGCCCGTCGTCTTCAGCATCATATTCAACACCGCTGTTTAGATGATCGGGATATTCTGGATCGTTGTCATGATTCAAGCCAGCCATTTTGGCAAGCCCCACACCCGGTTGATTAGTTGGGTCATAAAACACTTGATCAGATTCACGTCTAGACTCGGCGTTGCATGGGAATTGCTGGATGAAGCATGAGAGTACTGGTCAGCGATGCTATCAATAAGATGGATGGTATACGCGCTGAATAGAAGGGGAGGCGGCTGGCGGAGGAGACAAAGGGTGTGTTAGTGAAGGCGCCGTATAAGTAGTTACGTGCGATGCTCCGTCTTCTGCCCCCTCCCCCCCAAAACATGAGGGTAAGAGACTCCTGGCCACTCTCAAGAGTAAGTCCTCAATGTATTCTTTGGATGGTCTGCGTACTGAGTACCTATCGACAACAGTGAAGCCAAGACGCCCCTCGCAAGGCGCCCAAGGCGTCCAAGGCATCCATGCTGTATGCAACCATAGTGCTGAATGGCGTCTGTTTTGGAGTCCATTGCTCACGACATTCGGCCAATGGTGTGGTTGGGCAGATACACACTTGCAGTGAGAAGGAGGGAGGGAGCCTAGCGCTGAAAGCATGGTGTTGGGCGATACTACACTATCAGCCTAGATACTTGGCTTGGAAACCTTTTGGAACATTGAGTTGTTAGCTTAGTGACAGATCATCTCTGCCTCTCCGCTCATTCAAGGATACTGCCGGCTCAGTAGATGAAGTCCAGTACAAGTATACTGCCAACCTATGATTACCTACCGTACCTAGGCACAAGCTTCCCAACTGTTTCATCCCAGTTTTGGGACCCTATACACAAAGCATCAACTGCTGAGCGAGCCAAAGATACCCAATCACATGCTCAAAGGAAGGCAGTTTCTGATTTGCCATCGTGCTGTGTATTGGATACCGGCCTTGTTCGGCGGGAAGGCTGACGGCTAGGATGTTCATGCGGAGCGTCAGTGTGTGAGCGTCTATAAGTAGACGAGCCTGCACCACTGCTTGAAATGCTTGGATTTGCCAGCTTCGGGCACTCATAGCTTTTACTTAGTTGACCATGGAGCAATACACGGATGAGGACGAGCTACCTTGCTTCGATATTATCCTGACCGATGGATCCAATAATGGCGCCAACTTTCGCTTCGAAAATGATCCAGCAGATCCCTATGAGCGCACGAATGTCATTGAGCGACGAGGTTTGTTGCACATTCGGTGCACAGTCAGGGAGATTGTCCACGGCCACTGGAGCGACGAGGAGCAGGATGAAGCAACACTGCTGGTGCTGCTGTTCCGTTTCGACACTGACGATCCCGGCCGCCGCATCAAGCACGCCCGCATCAAGCTGGCCTTCTCCGGGCCATCGCCTACCCATCCAGAACCAGAGGTGGCGCGCCTATGGCCAGACAAAACCTACAACGTCTTTCCGACTACTCGTACTGAAATCGTCTGCAATGGGATCACAGGCTCCCTATCGTTTGGGGCTGAAGTCGGGTCTAGGCTATCCTACAACCGAGCCAAGACGGTGAAGCGGGAGCTCCAGAGCATGGGAAGAGTGCGAGGCTCTGCGGACACGCGGGGCCGCAACTATGGCCTGCATAACAGCGCTTCCTGGGCGCTCATGGAAAACCCAGACATCCGCAGTGGCATTCCAGCCGCCATGCAGTGTGCTGTCCTCGTGAGACGCCGCGCCCTGGAGGAGCAGTTCAGTGCTACGATAGAAGTCACGGTCGCCGCCGACCTGCTAACTGCTGCACGAGAATGGGTTCGTGGCGTCTTTAGCCAGCCTGGCAAGGTCGATCCCATCCTCTTCGATCCCAAACGCCCTCCCACCAACAATCTGCGGGTATACAATGAGAGGACACGGGCAACATTGGGCAGCATCAAGCTGGATGACCCCAGCCTAACGGACATTACACTCCGCAATGTGTGGCATGCCGCGGAGAAGCATACATGATGTAAAGTCACCATGCAACCCACACATGTCAACCCCTCCTCTATACATCTATATACATACAATACATGTATGGTATGCACGCTGCTGCTAGTTGTAGATACCTTTTTCCAACGAGTCCATATCTGAACGAGACTGCGTGTACCTTATCTATCCGGCCAGGCAGAATTGTGTGCTGTCCATTGAATGAGCAATTGCCATCCACTTCCGTGCTGTTCAGGTCATTTTTCCGATCAGACGATTTTGAGAAGAGGGGGGTGTCGGGAGGCCGACGCGAAGTACGAAGGGGTCACTCTGGTCTCTTATCATCTCCAACACTGTTTTCGCCAAGAATTGATGTCCATCAATTCAACAACCGGCTTCATGGCTGAACCATTCTATGGGATAATCCCTACTTGAATATTCAACAGAGTCATAGGGAGTCAGATCGAATAGGGACCATCTATTTCTTGCTCTTGTCGTTAGACCCCCGCTTGACTCCCTCTCTCAGCGGCCTTTTTTTGAGGGTCTCAGTCACTATCCAAGCATGGCGCGGCTCAAAGTATTTAATCCCGACTCATTCAACGAGTCGAACGCTCCTGAGAGAGAGTGAGTACCATTCGTGGCTCGTCGAGAGATACCAGAGGCCACTCCACCCCCTTCTGACGCTGCTTCACTGTCAGCATTATCCTTATCATTGAAGCGTGGTCTGCGGCCGATTGCAACAACGATCATGTTGCGCGAAAGTTCAGTTCAGAGGCTACCCAGACGTCTCGCATCTCACAATTCTTTTTGCGAATGGACGATACTGAGGGAGGCGTCTTCACTCTGGAGGGTGTCCAGACAGAGGCCGAGGCATTGTTGGATGATACTATGGAACTTCGACGGGACGGCAAGGACGTACGCAAGGCTAAGTCATAATACGCACCACTTCTCCCTGATTCCGATATAGAACGCGAAGCAAGGGATGCTGATTTGTCTGTGTACAAAAGCCGCCAATCTTGTTTTTCGCGCAAGGCTTCGGTGGCATCATTCTCAAGAAAGTAGGTCTCCCTCCAACTACTTGGTCATGAGTCCTGAGTCATACAATAAGAGGAATCAGATTATAACATTAACTAGGCTCTAAGTCTTACTCCACGAAGCATCCAAGAGCTTAATAGATTATCATCGCAGATATGGGCAACGGTAAGAACTCACCACATGATCCTGATTATCATGATATAACACATCCATATGCCCTCCTCTGTCTCTTTGACCTGAACTAATACGTCTGGCTCAAAGATATTCGTTTGCTCAATTCACAGGTGGGAAAATGAGCAGGACTTACAAACAGCTCTAGTCCAGATATTGTCGTCTCAGCATAGAATGGACAATGCGAAAGCACTCCATTATTCTCCTGCACTTTTCAAGGTAGTCACAGAGGTTAATTATGCCTTTTACGAATCGAAAGTCATGTTGAGGAGCCACTTTTTTAGCTGGGTTCCGACTGGAAACCTTTACCCAGAGGTATGTCAATGAGCCTCCCGGGGTATGAACACAGCCTTAACGTACAGACTAGGCCACCATTTACAGAAGCATGGGACGCATAGACCACCCTCTTGAGGCCTACCGTCAAGTTTCCTGTGCATATGATGACTTCATGGATATCGTATCAATCACCTCAACATACTACTGCCTGCGGGATGATAGTCCTCTAAGTATGGGGCACCCTACAGAAAGATGGATGATCTCCATACCTACCCTGAACACTCATTAGACTGTTATGCAAGTGGCTAATCCACTTATATATGTACGCAGCTACGAAGATTGTAAATCAGTATCTCCTGGCTGCACTTGGCCAGGGGGTTCCGCAATATCCAGTTCCTCACCTCACCAATGACGACCTAGAAGACAGATCAGGTCAAGAATGGGTTGAATGGACACAAAGTGCAGGGCCGAGCTTCAGGCTGACGAAACGGACTGGTGCGGACCGTGAAAGCACGACCACGACTGAATCCTGTCTCACGTCAGAAGCGCATATTGGGTTCCTCGGCTTTGCTTTTGACTTCTCCTCAAGTGCTGTCCAATACAGTTCATTGAGTGTGTTTCTATGGACATGGCTTACTCAGCTTCTCCTCCGGTTCAAGATTGGGCTTATATTGAACCAAGTAGAAACCCGCTCCATTTCTCCTGACTATTTCAGCCAGCATTTCGATGTCTTGGACAAGGCATATAGAGTCACAGAGGATGATCTCTTCCGTATTTGTCTGTCCATATTTCAAAAACAATTACATCACAGCACAACATTCCCAACCATGATGGTTCTCGAAAACCTTGATGCAAACTCTGGGTGGCAGACGACGTTAGTCAAGAAGCTGCACGAAACGTTTCAAGGCACTCGGCTACGCCTCAAAGTGTTGATAACGAGCCCACGAATTGACATGGTCAGAAGGTCCCTCGGCGTTGCGGCCCAACGCTCGCAGGAACCGGCAAAACACAGCGAGAGCACCGAAGAAGCGTACTCGGCTACGAGTCCAAAGCATAGCGAGATTGCTTGGACAACGTCCGAGCAGGGTATTGACAACGCAGCTTGGTATATGGCCGAGAGATATCATCCTCCGTTTCGAAGTCTGCGCTCATCCATCGCCAACTCCCAACCTTGGCTACGAAGTGTTCTTCACCGATGGCTACAAGACAATACCGACCTTGGCAAAATCAGGGGTGCGATAGATGATTTCCTGTCTCATTCCGCAGAGCAGTTGATTATTCGAGCTATATTCGACTCGCTTCCTATGAAGAAACCTGTTGCAAAAGTAGCCATGAAAATAGTCCTCTGGTGCCTGCGACCCCTAACAAAGAACGAGTTTGAAGACCTGCTCAACGTGGCAATGGCTTCTTTCACCACTGTCGAAAGAGTGTCTTTTGAAGAAGTCGCCTCGCTATTTCATGGCCTTGTAACAGCACAGCGAGGCCGCGTATCGCTGGCCAATGATATAGTAAGAGATACCATACTGTCGTATGGAGACGAGAGGAGTGTCGAGTGGTGCAGAGAGGAAACTCTATCACATTCAGACCTGGCAGATTGGTGCCTGGATTATCTTCAACAGCCAACAAATCAAGATATCCTCAGAGAAGACATCAAAAGAGACGGAGCTTTGGGGCGAGATGCCCGATACGGTCTTCTCTGGTATGCAGTTGACCACTGGGCTGAGCACGCCCACCGCAGCAAAGGCTGCTGGAGCCCTGAACGGCACAGCTTTCAGTCTTTCCAAAAAGAGGACGGGGATCAGCTGAATCTATGGGCTGTGGCAAAGTCTAAACAACAGCCCGCTCTGCCATCCCTCGCAATCGGTCCGCTTACAGCGCTCTGCATCTTGTCGCAGCACGGCCTTCCATCGGCAGTCGAGAATATAGTGAGAACAACCAGGAGACAAGATACATTTAGTGATGAGTTGGCAGACGCCTTCACAGCCGCTGCAAGTAGTGGCCATCTCGAGACTGTCCGTGTCCTGGCCTGTCAAGCTGAGCTTTGGCAGTTTGACGTCGACCGTGCTGTCTTGGCAGCAATTGAATCCGGAGTCCCAGAGATCCTTGTCGAGATAATTAGCCATGCCAAACGGCTCGGACTAGAGTTTGGCAACACTGAAGCATACTTGGCCCGGGCAGCATCGCTCGATAACGTGGTCGCGGTGCGAGTTGTGCGAGACAAGATCCTCAAGCACAGACCCCTCGAGAAGCTGTCCAAGTCATCAATCCCATTAGGTCTTGCGTGTTACACGAGAAATCCAGACATGCTACGAGAATTGTTGAAACTCGGCATCAGCCCAACTACTGGTGATGAGGGAGGCTGGTGGCAGCCTCTGGAGACCATCTGTCGCTACGGGGGCAGTGCTCTCGTAGGGCCCTTCTTGGATCACTTCAAGTCTTCACACTCCCTAGACAAGCAGATGTGGATCTCCATGTGTCACGATTCGCTACAGGAGACGGACAAGTCTGGCCAATGGGCCGTAACTTCCTCCATCCTGAACTGGGCATCGCGGAACTCGCTGATTCTGCTTGACGAAAGCATCATTCAGCATCTATCAGCGTCCTTTTGGTCTAACCTAGAGCATGCGAGACTGTTAACTTCTCACTTGACGCAGCCGGAAAGCTTTGGCGAAGGCGACACGCTGTTTAAGCAGGCAGTTTGTGCCTTTTTCGATAAGGGGGCTATTGAGGTTGCGCAGGAGCTGCTCCGGCCGCCCATGACTGTGGATACAAAGGACTTCTGTGCCTTATTGAGCACTGCTAATGGCGAAGCAAAGGATAAGCTGTTCACTCTTATCTGCACTGTAGGTGCACGCTCAGGGATTGACATGAGCCACCCAGCAGTCCAAGAAGCGATCCTCGCCGACAACTTCATACAGAAATCCATAGAGGACGGTTCTATTGCCTCGCTTTTGGAGTACAAGCTGGATCCCAACATGGAGATACTAGCCCTCGAGCGGTCCATGTTGGGATACGCCGCTTATCAAGGAAAGTTAGATGTTGTGCAAGCTCTCCTCGTTGCGGGTGCCAATGTCAATGTGGGAGGTGACGACTGGACTCCTCTGCATTGCGCGTACGACAACTCTGAGATCACGGCTCTGCTCCTTGAGAACGGTGCAGATGTCGATGCAAAGGATGCTTCACAGCTGTCAGCTCTATACTTTGCTTCAAAATGGGGCCACAATCGAGTTGTGAGCGCTATACTGAGGATGAAGCCAAGCACGGACACGTTGGAGCAGGCTTTGAGCAGCGCGCTGAGCAACAGCCACGCAAAAATCGCCGAGCTTCTCATTGAACATGACGCCGACCTGACGACCGAGTCTTCAGATGCCGGAGACTGGCTGGAAGATGCCGTGTGGGCGTCTGACGCCGATCTTGTCCAGCTCATACTCGATCGCTGCCGGAATCTGGACGTCAACTTTGTGAGCGGCGCCCGATGGTCATGGGCGATTCTCCACCATATGGACTGGACCATTGAACTTTCTGTCATCCGCACACTCGTGGCCAGAGGCGCCGACGTCAACATTGCGGACTGGCGTAATGGAACCCCCCTGTACTATGCGGCCAGGGCAGGCAACCTCGGCGCGGCACGTTGCCTTGTTCGATGGGGAGCAAAGGTGAACGGGCCCATAGACCAGCTGCTTGCACTCGGTGCGGCATGCGAGTTCGCATCGCCCGAGTTCGTCAAGTTCCTGATTGACGAGGGCGCCGACATCAATGCAGTCTGCTACGACAATCCTGGCACGGCCCTGCACGCGGCCCTGTTGCGGGACATGAGCGACGATGCAATGAACAAGACGCATATACTCAATTACCTCCTGGAAATGGACGGCATCGACGTGCGGATTCGGAGTCGCTCGTGGGGTTCGGTGCTCAACGTCGCCGCCATGAAATGTGAGCCGGCCATCGCCACGCGACTTTTGGAAATGGGCGTCGTCGCCGACAATTGCGATCATCTCGGCCGGCAGCCAATTCACCATGCGCTGCTGCAATCCGTGGAAATGGCTCAGCTGCTGCTGCGGGAGGAGGGTGTTACCTTGGATGGCGAAGATAAACTAGGTCGGCATGCTCTCCATTTCGCCGTGCAAAGCCGAAGGCCGGAGGTAGTCGAATTTGTCCTCCGGAAGCGACCTTTCCTCGTCAATAAGCCAGACATTCACGGGTGGACGCCGTTGCTCTGGGCGATTCGACCACCCCCCTTGTTTTCCAATCGAACAACTGATGATCAGCTTAACGAGGTACTGAAGTTGCTGCTTGCACACGGCGCGCGTAAGCTCGTCAGGGGAGACGGCGCCGACGGTGAGGTCTGGACACCGGTGAGACTAGCAAGCTACTGCAATCTGGATGCAGACGTGCTGGACTTGGTGACACCAAGCCAAGACGAGTTGGGAGAGCTTCAACAGGATGACGGGGACCAATGGACCGAGGCCTGTAACCGTCAAGGTAAGCTTTCTGACCTATACTGTGATATATGTCTAGCGGTAAGTCTCACGGTCTCCCGATCCTCTCGTCCCCTTCATAAAGCTTCTTTTCGACCTCTTGCTGACTTTCTATCACTTTTTGGTATGAATGAAGAATGGCATTGGGGTGGATTACTACTGCGATGAAGCTGAGTGCGTCATCGCTGACTTCTACATCTGCTGGAAATGTGCACTGAGTCAAGAGTTGCTGCATCCTGGTTCATCTCACATCCTGTCTGCAATGGGGGGTGAAACAGAGGTGACCAAGCATCCTGCTTCATCAAGCGGAGGATGTTCACAGGCTACGGTAGATGAAGTGTCAGATGAAGAGTCAGAAGAAGGAGAACATGATGATGACGGTGATGACGACGATGATGATCAGTATGGGGGAAAGCGAAGAGGCGTCAGTTGCTACTGGTAGCGCTTTGGAGCTACAGACACGTTTCAATCGAATCCAAGAGTTCAGAGCACATGGCAACATTGCCTACGAATAAAGAGAATCGGATAATAGCGAAGGATTCTTCAGATTGCGTCAGGATGTCAGTAAGCTTAAGATAGCCGCACAAGCAGGAGCCAGAACACTTCATCGAGCCAATATGGGACGCTTAGGAACCTCAGTACGCTGTCGATACAAACCATTTCATGATGTATCCCGCCCACCTCTTCCTCGCCATCATGAGCTTAATAGTTCAAGTTCTCGAATAGCCGGCTTCAGGAAAAATCACCGCCATAAGGTGCCGTTCTTATTCTACTACTGTAACGCCAATATTCGTAGGTATACGATATGCAGCTGTGAACATGGCCCTCTACAAACTCAACTGCGAACACTAATGGTTGAGGCATAAACATAGCTTGAAGAAGCTTCCGGCGTAGTTAGCATGCGTTACCACGTTTTTTTACTGCAATGAAATTGATAATATCGTCCCGCCTCATATATTATTTTACGGGAGTGAAAAAGTCTAGACTCATACAGTCCTGGAGGGCAAGACCAGCCGTGGAAAAAATAACCCTGTTCAAGCACATCAAGTCTTTCATTATTCTCCATATATACATGTACCTCACGCTGGGCGGGCCTCAACACACGAGTCGGGGCATCTCCAAAGCCCCAGTACAGAGTTGACAGCAGTTGGGGGGTTGCCGTCCAAGTTGCACATGACCAGACGAATGGCTTCAATGTCCAGTAACGACCAACAAGGTAGACAATCAAAAGAAGAACAGCCCACCTTGGACGGGATCCTCTCTTCTGCTCCCGCCCAAGCAGGCTCCACCGCCTGCCCACCGGTCTCTCATCGAGCTGAAGAGCATGGAATCTTTAATTTGTATGATGGCCCGCATAACAAACGTCGAGGAAGGGGACCAACGTCGTAAGCTGCATATCCGCAGGACCTGCAGTCTGCCGCATTTCCTTTCTCTGAATCACGTATGGCCCTCCAACGAGGGCTGCTTAAGCCTCGTTAGACGGCTCGCTCGTCGCCCTGTTCCAGGAGGTCCGAATAGCGCCCCAATACTCCTCATTAAACATCTGCATGTGACGCACATGGCCACTGCCCTTGAACATGTGGTTATCAGACTTGTACCCTCTTTTCCTCGCCTCCGCAATGTGCTCCTCGATATCCTGATAGGGGATAATGTCGTCGTCCTCGCTATAGATATACAAGTGCCGCGTGTCCTTGGTCTCATAGTAGGGGTTAATCACCGCCTTGACACTGAATGCTGGCGCGGGCTCCTTTCCAATAACCCATTCGAGGAAGCGGTTTCCGCAGAGGAATCCCGCCCAGAGGGTCTGCGTCACGCCAAACGGCCAGGGGAACCAGTTTGCCGTGCCCAGAGCCATTGCGCGCGACCAGCGGGCCAGGTTCTCGCGGGTCATGATGACGCTTCCCGGCGTTGAGTCGAGCACCAGCAGGTGATGCGGCATGGGCTTATCGTGGACAAGGCGATAGGCGTTGAGCGTCGCGGCGTAGTTGATGCCGCCCGTGTTGGACATGATGTGAGCCAGCACGCGGTCCTCCGTCCTTTGCGCATCCCTGTCGTCTTCCGATTCGCGAGGGAAGATGGCGTCGATGACGGGCCGCATGGACTGCGTGCGCTGGTCGAGGCCGGACCACATGGCCTTGGAGATGGGCGCCAGGACGACTATCTGCGTTGAGCAGGGGAAGAGAGCGCGGTATCCGTCGGCATATTTGATCAGGTTCTTGGGCTGGCCGTCGCCCCAGGAGTAGATGAGGACGGCTCGGGGGTCGGTTGGGCGCGGGACGGCATCACTTTCAGGGTCTGGATGGCGGATGAAGACTTGGTCGGACAGGGGGCTGAAGCCCGGGAAGAAGTCCTTCTTTTGCTCAATCATGGTTGAAGGTTTCTGATTTCTGATCTTGAGTGTAGGAAATGTATTACTTGAAGTTGGTCGAAGAGGTTGAATCTTCTGGTTGTTGGTTGGTCTTCTCACCCGATTCGCATCTCCATCAGCGATACGGACTGTCAAAAAAATATGTACGAGTACTCGAATCGCTTTGTTGGGATGCGGTGCCTTGTTGGGCACGTTTCCGACCCGCCCGTCGGCGAATTGAACATTTTTGTTAATGCTTCTCCGTGCCTCGGTTCAGCTCCTTTGTGGCGATCTTGACAGTGTTAGCGGCGAGGCCGTTGTGTAAGTACGAAGACAAGGTCGTGAAGCATCAAGATTGACAAGATAGGTAGAAACCCATACAACGGGGTAATGAGCTATGAAATTGACTTTACCAATTGCCTGTCAAAGCAACAGGTGGCGCTCTAGACGTTGCAACTCAAAGTGAACCCCAGGTCACTCTAAACATCGATCGCTTTCACATGCTTCTGACGTCTGACGGCTTAGTCCACTCCATGTACGTGGTATTCGGCAGGGGTCCACTAATTGACAGGGTCTTGTCTAGTTTCTCACGATGAACCGGAGGCTGTCAGAAACGTGTTGCTCCGTGGCTCCGGGACTCAAGTGGACTCAGTGACATGCTATCTTCCGTATCAATTTGATGGCTTGATTGGGCAACTGGCGGATCTGGCTTGACCGGGTTGTCAAAATAAAATTGCCCAACATTTTGTTGAATGTTTGCATATACTAAGCTTGATGGCATCTGATCTTCATCAACCGGACGGCGATGGTATCGATAACGAATCAGCAAGAGACTGAGTCTCACAAACAGGACAAAATTGTCATTGTATCAAGTCAAAGGCAACACAACGACGCCTTCAGCAACATGTTTCGTTTTGCGTTGACACAAGCCCTTCGGCGAAGAGATGCATAGTAAGCATGATTAGTCAGACATACAGTGAAATACAGTCAGTGCAAAGATTGAGTTGCTTACCTTATATGTAGTCAAAGCTTGAGTGACAATGTATGTGAGTTGTACTGAATACAGATAGGAGGCGCCATTGTTTCGGAGGCTTCTCATTGTGTGTCCTTTGGATAGAAGTGCTACCTTGATAATGAGCTTCTGCCGACAATGTACTCTCCATCACCAAGGATTGACCTCAGCAATTCTTGGCCCCGGCCGTCAAAATAAGGTACATATGGTCTGACACTTCCTTTACTTCTGGAATTCAGGCCTGGTCTCAATCTCTTCGATAACCTGCTGCGCATCAGGATCGCCCTCTTCCGCCATACGCTTAAACTCGTCCGTGTTGTCCTTGACCCATTGCTCGAAATGGCCAGGCTGTCCGGTGCGTTAGTAACGAAGCCACCCTTATATACAAAGTCAGACTTACCAGAGGCAGATGGAACCCTGCTTCCTTTGCAACATCAATCTCTCCCATGATAAAAACACCCTTGAGCTGCTTCGTAATCGAGTCCTTTCCAACAGTCTCATTCCAGAACCCCTCAAGCTTGTCGGCCATGCCTTCCAGCTGCTCCTGGGTGCGGCTAGTGCCACTTCGAAGACTGACAAACAGGCGGTTAATGTTTCGCGGGACACCGCCGACGTATGAATCGGACAATGGGCCCTGGGTTACGTCGATGAAGCGGACGTTGACGATGAATCTCGGTGCCCTGAAGGTGGTTGCGTGCCAATCGGTGATTCTGCGCACCAGAGCCATTTTCTGGGTCTGGCTGAGCTTGATGGCCAGTTCGAAATTATACATAGGCATGATGGCGGATGCTGGACTGTTACTCTGTACAATTTGCTTCTTGTTGTGATTTGATATGAGAAGCTTGGACGGTTCTCTTGTGATGTTTCTTCTGTGTCAATGTGTCAAGTAGCTTTTCAACAACCGCCTAAATGCCCCTCTCGTGTATGAATCAGCCGATATCGGCTCTCTCCGCATTCTGCCGTTTTGTATGTGGAAAGGTGTTGGTGATAGTTGCCGAAACCAGGCATAGACGATTGGTCATCAATCCAGATGAGGATAAGTCAGTCATTCTAAGACGACAATTCATCAACTGCGGATATCATCGGATAGAAGAAAAGGCTGTGATACCAGCTGGTTGACGTGTAAACGTGGGAATAGTAAGAGGATCTCTTGATGATTAATCATTCTTACATAAGAGCTGCCTTTTTGGGTAGTCTAGATGGAAAGGGAAGGTACCTAGTAGACGAGGAACACACGCATGTTCAGAAGATGATAGAGACCATTTCCCCTTAGTGCGGTATTCTTTGCATATGGCTTACATGCCCGACCTTGCTAAAGCACAGAGACCCTTGACTCAAGGCATCTCATCATCATGGAGGTCATTCCATCACATGATGTCCCGAAGCTTCTCCTCGCTCACGTTGGCCTTGGCAAAGTGTTCTCTCTGAGGGCACCTAATCTGTCGATGAACCTCTCCTGCTGTCTTCCAGCCAGAGTATCCAGCCATTTCCCAGTTAATGAGTCCCACAATCTTGTCGTCATTGACGATGCAGTTCGATGGCGTGAAGTAATTGTGCATGAAGCTCAGATCCTGATCAAGGTTGGCTGAGAAAAGTATCTGTGTCTCCTGGGGATTCAAGCGGCCATTAGTGAGTATGTTTGGGTCTGGGACGATATGATCTCGTGTCTGGTAGATGCGAGGGGGCTTGACAGTATGCATCTGCCCGAGAATTATTCTGGCTTGCATCTTAAAAGACGCTCTCTGTATTTCGGACAGATAGGGCCAGGCAACTTCCAGACTGACGCCGGGAAGTCGTTCCTGGACTAACACAGAGCGGCAGTTAATCTAGTGAAGTGTGAGTCGCATTCCATTATTAAGCGGCACCTGGCATGTAAAAAGACGGACTTTGCCGGAGAAGTATATGGTCGGAACCCTAATTCCTCTCAGGACTCTCTTGGCGATATTGATTGCTTGGACTTCATTGGCATCCGCATATGCGTAGTCAGTCTTTGTACTTGGATGCCGATGGCTGGATTTGACAATGATACTGCCGACGGCGAAAACATCCCGACCTTCGCTTGCGTCCGCGGGGTAAATCAGATTCGATTCTGTACAGAGTCCGAGTACTGCGGCCCAGTATTGCAGCGATTTCTTCGAGATAGAGTCGATGTGCTGAACATCGACACGAAAGTCATCTTGCTTCGGATAATACCTGCCATAGAGTGGTATATCCGCATATCGGTCGTCTTTGGGGATATGATCTGGGTGCGCAATGTATGGGTTCATGGCCAGATTTGTGCTTTGCCGATCCAATATAGTGTATGTGTGCACAGAGTTGTGGCCCAACCAAAGCTCAACGGCCAGGATTGAATCCTAGGGCCTTGGATGAGCCAAGCTTAGGTACATGAAGCTCCATGTCTGGAATGCAATGGCTGCACAGACGCTTCTGTCGAATACCATGTCAACTGGGCTACCCGTGAGAACATCGAGTGCCGAGTTGTAGCATTGAGATTCATAGGACCAAGTTTGAGAAAGGTCGTAATCAACTCAAGTGGCGTCTTCGAAGAAGATGGAAGATGACAAAGTATCGTGTCGATTTAATCATCTATTGTCTAGCCTCAACCGCTCTTTGTATGGTCATTCATGGGGTTCTACTTCACCCCGCAACTTAAGCGTTCCAAAAGGCTCGGGCGATGAACCTTTTCGGTTATTTCTAAGGAAACATACCCTCCCGTGATGTCCGCTACTCTCGATAGAACATCATGCATCGGGACACGGAATCCTTTCGAGAAATCGCTCGATTGGTCAGACTGATGCTTCATGATCTGATAGTCAAGCCTGCCAAGAAACTCACACAGCCCAAACTCGACAATGAGGCGAGCTTCCGAAACACCGCAGCAGGGGGATATAACTCCGCAAAGAGCACCAGAAACACCGCAAATATAACCCCGCAACACCGCAACACCGCAAACGCGCCCGGCTTGTGAGAAGTCGTACGGGAAACACGGCATCCGGGATCTGATCACGATGACAAAGTCACGACTCGAGCTGACTGAAACAGTTGCAGTATTGACGTAACCGAGGCTACGTCAATAGAGCCTAGCTTGTTCAAGGTTGCTTATTCAAGTCGTCCCTGTAGGGTAATGAGCTCCGGTCGGGTCTACGGAGTGGCTCGCTATCGAAAGAAAGGTTGAGTTTCAGCTGTCCCCTCATTGATTCTGAGTATCTATATAAACCCTGTTGAAGTTTGAATATCTTTCAATAATCCATTAAAGACAAGTTCATCGCATCAGCAATTATACAGCCAAAGCAACATCAAACGCTATCCAAATCACTATCAAAATGCAGGAGAAGACAGCCGTTCTGCTCATCGACCCGCTCAACGAGTTCTTGCACCCAGATGGCAAGATCTACTCCCTCCTCAAGGACAGCATCAACGCCACCGACACTGTGAATAACCTCCAGAAGTTCGTCAAGATCGCCAGAAGCAACAAACTACCGATCCTCTACTGCCAGCACCAGCTGTTCGAAGAAGGCCAGTTTGATGACTGGAAGCACATGTCCAGGAGCCAACTCACTATCCAGCAAACCAAAGCCTTCACAGCGGGCAGCTTTGGAGCCGAGATACTGAAGGGGCTTGAGCCGGATCGAAGCAACGGCGACGCAATTGTCTCGCGCCACTGGAACAGCAGGTAATTGGTGGAATGCTGATGACCGAGCTATAGCAACATTGTCAAGACTAACAAGAGTGCAGCTCCTTTGCAAACACTGACCTCGACTATCACCTTCGTCAACGAGACGTAACGCACGTTGTAGTTGCTGGCATGGTTGCCAACACGTGCCTTGAGTCTACTGCTCGTTATGCAGTTGAGTTGTGAGTACTGCAAATTTCGATGATCAACAGCTAGAGGCTAATACAAGATCAACTCAGGGGCTACCACGTCACGATCATGTATGTATTCCCTGTGACCTACAGGTCTCGCGGTATCAGAATGCTAACTTCATCATAGAAGCGATGCAACTGCTGGATTCTCCATCCAGCTGAAAGAGGCCGCCGAGAAGATCATCTGGCCGACCATTGTGGACGAAGTTTTACAGGTGGACGAGTGGGCTGCCAAACTGGACAAGACGGCCTAAAGGCGAGACTAGGTACCTCAAGAGAATGAGGGACATCATTGGAAAACCACTGAAACTCAGATAAATGCTGAATAGATTATCTCCAAATTCCCTTGCTCGGGACCAGATATGTTTTGAATAACCCATGACTTGAGCCTCACTAGTGTACATATTCCCTTTTCGCAACTTTCTCACACAGCTTTTTCAATACTTCGGCGCCATACTCAAAGTCCTGCAGCTCAAGATATATCTGAGCCGATAATCTGGCCCACAACGCCCCTGAGATGAAGGCAATATTGACAAACGTATTGTAGTCCCGAGCAAGGCTCCGCAGAATAAAGTCAATAACCTTTGGTACATCTGCCAAAGGGACTGAACCTCCCCCCCTTTCCGCAGAATCGAGGAGGGACATCTTGATAGGAAGCTGGACGTTGGCAAAAGCAACTCGCTTCGACTCTGGCATAGGCAACGCTCGCGTTTGCAGTATATCAACTGCAAGTTTCTCACCTTCACGGGCTAGTAATTGGCAATAATTTCGAATCGCTTCCTCCCCTCCACATACCTCCTTTCTAAACTTGATTGCGGCGGGAATGCATAGTGGGGGGCCATTGTCGATGGTACCAGTGTAGCTGAACTGGAACACGAATGGATTCATGGAGGCTGGAGGTTCGTATGGACTCATGTACTGCCTCTTGTGCAGAATCTCAGGTAGTGGCTGAAAGCCGTGAGACGTGGGGAGAGAGGATCGCATCAGATGCTGGTTTTTTGATGCGACGTATAGCACAGCACACGCATGTGGTACGAAAAGCCATCTAGAGCAATGTCAGCGTATGGGAGACTTCTAGACGAATCATCAAATCAAGACTCACTTGTGGCAATTTGTCGTCAGGAAGTCAGCCCCCAATCTGTCTATATCCAAGTCAATCAAGCCAATGCCGTGCGCCCCATCAATGGCACTCAGCACCCCGAATTCTCGGCAGATATGTGCTAGCCGTTCAAAGGGCATCCTGAGCCCAGGCATGCTCATGATGGTGTCAAAGATGGCTACTCGTACACGGCCATGATGTTCCTGCAGCACACGTCGAAACGACTCAACAAGTGCATAATCATCATCCATGGTAGGATCAAACGGAACAAGAACACTCTTGGCAGGTGTAGTTTCGACAAGGTAATCCACAGTCTTCTCGATTGCTCCATAGGTCCCTTGTACGTATGCAATCAGATCTCCCGGCTCATACTTCAAGTTCCGAAGCACCGTGTTTAACGCTGTTGTTGCATTCGGCACCAGGACAATCTCGTCCTGGTTGGCGGCGCCCAGATGTTCTGCAAGCAGAGCACGGATCTTGTCCAGCTTCGCCGGGTATGTGTACCGAACAAAACTATCCGGCTCAGCTTGGACTGCGTCTTGCACAGAGCGTAGAGCATCTCTCACTGGACGAGGGTATCCTCCATAAGAGCCTGAGGGTATATATGACGTCTAGTGAGAACAATATCATCTCAGCCAGGTACAATGTGTGACAAACCTTGATTAAGATGGATGAACCCCGGTTTAAACATGAAGTGCTTCTCCCCAAACGCACGGCCAAACCGTGGGTGGTTGACAACCTCTACTTGTTCGTTCATTTTGGGGCAAAATCGCAACGAAATCTTAGTTATACAACGCGCGATATGTGAAGAACTTGAAGGAATGTCTAACTGAGGAGACTGAAATGGGTGGTAGAAGAGGGTTGACGACTCTATGTTTCCACCTCATCCTGATCAATCCTCCTAGCTAATATGGTTGAATATACTGTGCTGCATATGGCCCCAGTCCATTCAATGCCCCAACAACTCAAACCATTCCTTCGCCGCGATCGGCTGCTTCTCCCTAGTGCTATTACGGTATCACAAGGCCAGCGTCGTCGGGGGACCACGATTCATGGCTATTCACGGCACTGCTGATTCAGCTGGATGACAAAGGGTCCTCGATCGTTATCACCAGAGCCAATGAACGCCTCAAACCGTCCAATCTGATGACAAATGTGTCCGATTAAGGAGGAGGGGTATCCGCTTGGAGAGTCCGAGATATCGCGAGAAATGGAATCATTGAAAGCTGCTGCGCCCTTTGAGGTGGGGGTTGACAACGAGGATGGAGTTTATACGGCAGCACATCAAAAGCAACACGGAAATTAGCTGAGGAATCATTGGACATAAAGTGCGAAACATATAGACACAAGAAAAGATGCCATCCATAAAATGCTCCCCAGACATCCCGAGTCACAGCTGTAAACACAAGCCTCAAGCGAAAGAATTCTCCAAAGATTCTCCAAGATGCCTTCTCCCCAACCGGTCCAAACAGACGCCGCCCCGGCACCCATCTCCCTCTTCTCGCAAGCTCAAGTCTACAATGGCCTCGTCTACTGCTCCGGAAACATTGGTATCGATCTAAAGACAGGCAAGCTCGTCGAGGGCACAGTAACAGACCGCACAGTAAGAAGAATGAAACTATCAGGAAAATTCAGCAGCAGTAACAGCAGCAGCAGACATGAGTGAAGCCCATCGTTAACCCCCCCTTATGTACAGGAGCAAACCATCCGCAACATTTCTGCCCTTCTGGACGCTGCCAATTCGTCTCTCAAGCGAATCATCAAGGTCAATGTTTACTTGACCACAATGGACAACTTTGGTCCCATGAATGAAGGCTACGCAAAGTTCTTCTCCGCCCCTTTCCCCGTAAGCAGTTTCCTTCGCCGTGAGTTGAATGGGACATTCATTAACACAGACGCAGGCTCGGACATGTGTCAGCGTCGCCGGTTTGCCGATGGGCTCGGACGTAGAGATTGAGTGCATGGCTGCATTGAACGAATAGATGGAATGAGTATTCTCGACCCTCGGCATTGAGGCAAGCCATTCAGAATGAGTCGAGTCGCAACATTCAGAGGCGTTGGTGCAATGGCCTGGGGCTAATCTGGATGATGAGAGTCGCTTTCGATTCCAAAGAAGCAAATTTGTATGCTGCATATGCGCATAGGTAGAGTGCGGCCAGCCCTGTCGGTATGAAGTCCCGCATTGCCGCAAGGTAAAGGAACAGAAACCCCATGGTTGTTTGACGGGGTGAGCTATCAAATTGAGTAATATGACCAACAAGTTGGAAAACCTGTCGTGTAAGAGAACACGGGAATATATATTCTTCAGATTTTCAAATAAGCAGAGGATCTCATGTCTAGATGACAAGGATATATAGCTTCCCCCCCGCGGCAGCAATATGTCTCTAGTCTGCGCGGTCTTTGTACGAATTGCAATACGAACAGTGATGTGTCCCTGGTCTCGAGATTTCTCCGGGGCATATCAATGGCCCCTGCTGTGAAATACAACTCGGCACGGCATTTCGCCCCATTTGCTCCGTGGTAGGGTTATATGGGTCATCATACTGTAAGAAGGCTATCGCATCGAGATGCATCTCCATTTGGTACATAGTCCCATCATGTGGAGAGAGGACGCAGGGGGGGGGGGGCTGGCGGCTTGAAGAATTGCATGACTGCCGTTGACAAACTCCGCTCGGCAGTTGAAAAGGCGGTAAACTGCGGAGTGCCGTATGCAGGATAAAGTGCTTCGGATGGAGCACCCGATGCTGAGTGTCTTCGCATAGAGGATTTGATCGCTGGTCGAACTTTGCTTGAATGATCTTCAGAGTAGTCGCAATATTTTGAGAGAGCGATGACTACCTGATCAAGTGAATGTTCCCGAGTCAGAAGCGTCTTCGAGTCCACTAGGTAGGTGTTCATGGAGAGATTTGGCGAGTCTGGGGTACGGTCCTCCTATCTGTGATGAAGATGGCGTCACATACCAGCAAACTGCAACCATTTAGCCTAAAAGAGGAGCAATGGTTCCGATATAATACTTCAAAGTATGAGTCAAAAGGACGAGCACTGAACAATTGTGATTCCATTCGCATCACGAAGTATGAAGTAACTAGTCGCAGTCTGCGTCATGAGACTTCATCGCCTCTTCATTGCTTGTTGTTCACCTAGATAGATTGCCTACTCCCGTCCAGTAGCAGTAAGCAGGGAAGCCATTATACGAATCGAAGGCATGCGGAGGTGGAAGCATCGGTGTTACTGATACTTCCAACCCCCGCTTAACAATCACAGTCGGCGACATTACTTTACCAATCAATAACGCACCGCAACTCAGCCGCAACTTCTACTCACCCTCAACATCTAGGCAATAAGGAGAACTGTGAGTCTTCTTTTTCTTTTTTGTCATTGTATGGCTCAAACGTTTGTCAAGAATGAGAACTGAGCGTCAAGGAAGTGCATAGGCCTCTCAAATCGAAGATTTGAGTGTCAAATCCCCAGGTAATAACCTACAATTACCTTAGCAGAAGCATGGTAGGCTATCAACAGGCGAATCGCTCTTTTGCGAGCATCTTTGATTTGAGCAGCCCTCGATCCATCAATGATCAACGATGTGATAAGAGTAATGAACATTTAATTTCCAGTGACAATTTTCAGAAGTGGACAGCAACTGTGCCACCCCATCTATGGCCATAGTCATACAGCCAGGATTCAGGGGTTAGCATCATAAGCTCGGTGCATTCCATATTTGCACATTGCCTTGAATAGTCTGCCTAACGGAGAGTTTTTCGCTGGACATCATGCCTACTAGAGAGGGAGCAGTGGCATCATTCTGGAGGAAGGCTATTGGCCCCTGCTCCGTGTTACTGCGAAAGCCCTGTCCGTCACATTTGTACCACCTCATATGATTGCTTGTACGCCTCTATATGTCCGCAGATTGGACCACTTCTGGAATTTCATGCGAGTGATCCAAGAGTCACATAACCTTTTAGATGGTGAGGCATGTGTTTGGCAATGAGATCTGGCTTCTATGTTAAGAATTGCCTTCGGATAGTTGTTTGGAAAGTGGTTATGTGATGCTTCGCGGCTTTGGAATGAATCAGTAGACTCATTAGACATACGCATATAGTAGAGCTGGACAATCTCTTTGTTACACTGAAGAGAACTCTCCCGGGGCTCGCTACTCTATGATTCTTCTTGAGTGATTCATCATGTTTCTCGAAAAGACGACAAGGCTCCTTGTGCTGGCGAGCTTCATCGCTCCCGCGGTAGATGCTGGCTCATTCACTTGTCAGCCAAAGCAAGCCTGCTGGCCTAGCATCCAAGAATGGAACGCATTTAACAAGACTGTCTCTGGACGCCTGAAAGTCCCAGTCATGCTCTCGAGTCCATGTTTCCCCAGTTCACCGAACTTTGATGCCAGCGTCTGTGCCAACGTCTTGGACAACTACTCCAACGGCACCTTTCGAGAGTCGACGTACGGCGCTCAGCAAATCACCCAATGGGAGGCTTGTGGCAGTGCAAACTGCTATCCCGGCATTGTCCCGCCTCAAGGATCGACCTGCTCTCTCGGAAGGATATCGCCTCTCTACGTTGATGCCGAGACGCCTGCCGATATCACAGCCACTCTCGCCTTCACCAAACAACATGGCATTCGCATTGTCGTCAAGAATACGGGACATGACTACCTTGGTCGAAGCGCTGCTGCAGATACCCTGGGCCTGCGAACCCACAACATGAAAAGCATGGCCTTCAAGTCCTCTTTCACAGCCCACAACTGCGCAGCCTCGAACAGACAGAACATCGGCATCATTGGCGCAGGCGTCATCGCAGAGGAGGCCCTTGCTTTCTTCGACAAGCACGGCATGATGGCTACAGTCGGAGGCTGTCCTACCGTTGGCATCGCCGGCGGCTTCGGTCAGGGCGGCGGCCACGGTCCTCTTGCTCCTACCCACGGCCTGATGGTGGACCAAGCCGTCGAGTTCGACGTCGTCACAACGGACGGCGTCTTCAGAACAATCAATGCTTGCAACGAGCCTGACCTCTTCTGGGCGATGCGTGGCGGGGGAGGCCAGTCGTACGCGATCCTGGTCAACTACAAGTTCCAGCTCTATCCGCAGACGCAATGGGCGACGTGGCGACTCGAGGCCAGTCTGACGCCAAGCAGCTCCAATGTGACGCATGACACTGTCCTCCGCGATGTCCTCACAGCCTTGTCCAAGGACCAGCCGAAATGGTCGCAGAATCATGTTGCCGGCTACGACCTCATCTCGCCAACCAGCGTCACTTTTCTCGAGATACTTCCCACCGCCGGCAATCCTTTGGCGACGCTCAAGAATCTCACCGCCAACTTCAACGCTTTCCTGTCCAAGCACTCAGGCGTCAACATTTCCATCAACTCGTACGAAGTCTTTCCCACGCAGCAGGCGTTCTATACCGGTCAGGCAGATTACATCGCCCGCGGCAGCACAGTTGGCGCTTCTATCTTGCTCCCAAGCCGATTCATCACCACAGACAACTTCGAAAGCCCTTCCAAGATTGACGCGCTGGTTTCCGGCATTTTGCGAGCCATGCAAATCGCCAAGGAGGGACTTGGCGAGGCCCTCGCGTCTCGGGTAGCCTTCCTCCTTCTGAAAACAGGAGCACCCAACACGGCCGATACCGCGCAGGCGACCAGCGTCAATCCCGCTTGGAGGAAGACCTTGTGGCATCTGGTAGCACCTGCTGTATGGCTTCCTGGCACTCCAGACAAGGTCAGCAGCGGCGTCGCATCGGCTGCTCGGGCTGCTATGGATGCGATCAAGGCGCCCCTGAGCGTGCAGGCTGCGTATCTGAACGAAGCTGATCCGGATGAACCAGATTGGCAGAATGTCTTTTTTGGCAGGAATTACGATAAGTTGCTTGCTATCAAGAAGAAGTGGGATCCGGATACTGTGCTCAACTGTAAGAAGTGCGTTGGTTATTTGGGGGATAAGGATCCGATGTACTCGTGCTATAGCGCGAACCCCGTTCCCTCGGTTCCATATCCATTCAACTGAGCGGAAGTTGACATCAGAGATGAAGGTATGGCGGCCAGGGTAGATGTACGTAAACAGATTGATGAAGTGTCTATTGTGTTGTAAAATGTTTCCAGAGGTTTCTCAGTTTTCGTGAGATTGTCAGTGTACTTAGTCTAGTGAGTGAGAATGATGAGCATCTCAAGTTGCACCTACATAACAGTAGAGGAGAGTCTACGTCGTTGCTTATCCTCTTCCGGGTGAGAATTTGGATCACTTTCTGGTATATGAAGAACAGATGCGATTGGACCTGAAGCGTATGGTGCTCAAGCAGATTCACAAGGAACAACAGATGCCAGGAGCACCAAAGTCAGGATATCTCTTATCAAGCTGAGAGTGTCTACAAACTACAGCATATCGGGTACGAACTCCACTTGAAGCATTTACATGTATCTAGGTTGCCGCTTTTCACTGATAGAATGCATTACACAGCTAGCAAAAACTCGTTCCTTTACTCATGAATTATTGGTATTGACCCTACATCTTGATATGTGCAGTGAAAAGTTTCACTATGTAGACTAGTATATACATCAAGATCCCATGTCCCGCCGGCTTAAACAGCAGGGAGGACCCAAGTAGTAACAGACTCAGAGGGAACGTTGCCACTCCACTCCTGGCCGCTCTGGGTAGTGAGGTGAATGTAGATGTCGTTGCTGAACGTGTTCTCAATGACGACCGTGCGGGTTCCGTCAGGGTTCAGCGAGGCAACAGACTGGACACCACCGCCAGAGGAGTAAGTGTAGCTGCCGGTGCCGCTCAGGACAGTAGCTCCCACGGGCATGAACTTGCTGAACTGGGCCATCATGTAGTAGGCAGTCTGGAAAGTGTACTGGCCGTTGTTGATGGTGACGAGGCCCGTGCAGGTGCCGCATCCACCGCTGGACAGGTGAGGCCCGTCCTGAGCAGTCGTTCCGAGAGTCCATGCGGCGACACCAGAGGCCCAGTTCTGCAGAGGGCCCATGGTGAAGCTGGCGGCCTGGTTCCAGGCGCCGGTGGACGGGGTCCAGCACTCGGTCATGTACTGCTCCACGTTGGGGAACTGGTTCTTGAAGTTGGTCAGGACGGTCCAGTCCAGGTTGGTGGCATAGCAGTGCCACGCGACGGCCGAGACGTAGTCGGCGGCAATGCCCAGGACCTGCTCAGGGTAGACAGCCTGGTCTGCAGGAGCTTGCGTTAGCCATCCGTATACGTGGAAACTCAACGTAGTTGAAGAAACTCACCAGTGTTGTGGTCGTAAGCCCAGATCTTGGTGCCGAGGCCAGCGCTCTTCAGGGCAGGGCCGACATAGTTCTGGATGAGGTCACCCTGCTCGTACGAGAACATGTACATGGTGGGATAGCCCGCCTGGCTGTTCAGGGGCTCGTTCTGCAGAGTAATGGCGTCAATGGTGGCGCCGTGTGACTGGAAGGCCTGGATGTACTTGACAAAGTACTGGGCGAAAGCGCTGGAGTACTGAGGGCCGTTGTTGGTCAGGTAGCCATCATTGAGGTTGTTGTTGTTGGTGTTGCCGTCGATGGCGTTGTTCAGCTTCATCCAGCCGGGAGCGCTCCAGGGCGACCCGAAGATCTTGAGGTTGGAGTTGAGGCCCTTCATCTTGGCCAACATGGTCGCCATGGCAGTGCCACGGTCACCGAGGTTGAAGCCGGTGAGGTTGGGGTCGGCGTTGCCTCCATTGTCATCGTACGTGTAAGCCGGGTCGCCAGACAGATCGGACGCACCGATGGTGTGTCGCATGAGGGCGAAGTTGGCACCGGCCGAGGTCATGAGCTCGTTGAGCAGCTCATTTAGAGTGCTGGAAGAGAGCTCGTTGAAAGAAGTGACGGTGGCATCGGTCACGGCAGCACCAAAGCCGGTGATCTTTTGCTTGTAGCCAGAGCTCGTGTCGTCGATGGACAGGTTCCAGGTAGACGGGCCAGGGCTTCCATTGCCTTGGACAGGAGCGGCAATGGAGGAGAGCTTGTAGTTGCCGGCCGAGTTGGACGCATAGGCTTGGGCACCAGCCGCGCGAGGGCTGTGAGCGGCTTCAGAAGGAAGCGCAACGCAGAAGGCGGCCTGGCCGACAAGAGAGGCGAGAAGTAAGCCACGCATGTTGCTGGTTTGGTGTTTTTGATGACTGCTGTTGACTGTGATTCTCACCCAATGAAGAGCTTAAGCTGCCGATCTCAAAGGCTCTCACTCTTGGGAAACTCAGCGCAGTCTTCTTATACAAACTTGTCAGAAGAGCCCATAACTCCTTTTCTCGGCCTCAACAACCCCGTCGTGTCTCGCAGAGAATGTCATTTTCGATTCATGAGATGTTATCACCATCCTTCTTCGTCCTAGTATAGCCAACGAGGAGGACAAGGACCGGCTCATGAACAAGGAAATTCATCAGCAGTGGAGGAGCCGCAACTGCTGTAGCAAGCCAATGAGCAAGAGTCTCCGCAACTAAACAGGGCCATGTTTGGATCTCTTCAGTAAGTGACAGTTGCTGGACTGCCAACTTGACAAAGACCTGCCGTTTAGATCTTGGGATCTAGGGGTCAGTTAATGCTGCTTCAAGCGCACACGTCAGGGCGAGTGCCGAGATACCCGTCCTCGTCGGTGCCGAACTTCCGCGACAGACGGTTTGTATACCGGCAATGGCCCAACCCCGTACTTAAAAGGCCCGAAGTGCTATAAAGCTGCGTTCTCGACTGATTCTCAAGAGGATATGCGTTGTATCAGAGAAGTTATGATGTCGACACGTTTTTTTTCTTCTTTTTTTTTGAAGAGTCTCGGGAAGTCGAAGTCGGGGAAGAGAAAAACTCGGGGTGGAAAATGGCATACAGGCAGGCCTGATTCAGGCACGGGACGGGCGAGCAACACAGTGTCGGTATCCGCCCAAGCAATCCACAGTAAGACAGTTGACAACTTTCGCGTTTCCACAAAGCAACACCCACCAACTAGTCTATGACTTTCTTTGGTCGCAAGTGATGGAGAGAGCTCCTGCTCTATCCGCCGTCATCTCTGGAGTATATACGTCTGGACATTGGTTTTGACCAATTCGGTATCCTAAACGCAGATGGGTCTCTAATCCAGACTGATAGAAGACATGAGAAAGAAAAAAAAAACAAGAGAAATCAAAAGACGTATCATCCTCAACTCAAGGGCTACATTGGAGTGCTATCACCTAGTCATTTGGCAATGGAGAGCTCGATTGTAGATCTGGGGGCGGGTATCGCGTGCCTCAGACGCAGAGTCGCGGTTGGTCAACTCTCCTCTGCAACTTAAGGTTAATCGAGGAGTCTAATTGCCTGAGCAGAAAAACCTAGGCGGCATCTTATGGATACAGATACAAATGGATGCAACCTATGTTGCACAACTTGAGATCTGATAGATGCTGTGAATCCTTCCAGAATATCTTCCCGCTGGTGCCATCTTACGCGCCCGTCTCCCCCCTAGGTATGCCATTGTCGTCTTATCAAGGGTCTAGCTTCACGTTCAGGTATCGGACTTGAAAAGCCGGCATATCATATCGAACAACCGGAATGTCGTCTCTTGCTCTCTTTCCGAAGGAGTGTAGGTACCTACGTGATGACTGCAGAGTTCGATCTGCGACAACTAGGTACACATGGTGCAAAATAAAACGATAGCTAGACCTTTCTCGACTGACGAGCTCAGAGCCCAACACGTCAGCGACAATCCGAACATCTACCCTTCCTCGCGGACCCGCCTCCCGTGTACGAGAGCAAGGGCAGACCGAGATTCTCTTTGCAACTCCCGCTGTTTTCGGCCTATTGCGAGATGCAATCTCTTGATGTACTCGCTCCTGTGCTATACCTGAGCGTTGTGATGCACGTAGCAACGGCAGCGGAAATGCTGAGGAGCAGACAGTCGAATAGTGTAAGTGCTTGTTGCTATATGACATCTGTCTCTGCTCCGCAGGACGATTCTTCTAACTGCTTTAACTCTTCGTTGCATCAATCTCGTGAAGTACACATGCAGAAGTCTGATGCATGACGCGCACAATGGAAGACATGCCGCCATTATGAAGACGTAGGATGCGATCTGGACGATGCCTGCAAGGCATCATCCGGGGCTTACATGTAGTGAAGCAGTCTCCAACGCGAACTGGAGCTTAGCTCCTAGGGGCATGAGATCAATTATGTTCATTGCACGCTGCCGATTTTGTTCTTTGTGAGTGGTTATCTTGGCTAACTGTTTCTTCTCGAATTGGCTCTTGGAAAGCAGCTACAGACTTGGTCGAAGCAGGTATATGTCTCTCAACTGGCCGCCTGATAAAGTTCTGCATCATTTTGTACAGAGTAGCTAGCCAGGACATCATTGCGATGCTCGCAACGTCATTGGATGGCTGAGGGACGATTATGCCAGTCTGGTTGAGTTGTTCTCGCGCGGTCTCAACGCATTGGCAGTGGTCCTATTTCAATTTCACTATAACTCGTATGCCTGAAGACATCCCGCATTGCCTTCCTACAGTTACATGCTGTTGATAGGCTCCATTCCTTTACGCAGTCTATGTAATTCATGCAAGATAATATGGAAATTTCTCATGGTGCATCACCTGATATAGACGATGAAAGCAAGCCTGCCGTGTCGATGTGTCAGTCGCTCCTTTACGCATACATCGTATCATTTCACAACTCTCTTCATTGGCGTAGCCTAGGCGAATGAGATGAACATGCTCCGAACTCGAAAGACAGGCTAGTCGCTCATTCTCAGCGACATCCTCTCACTCCTAATAGTAGACCGCTGTCAAGCAACAAAAAAAAACCGTCCAATCGTGACATATAGCCAGATAAACGAGGCATACCGGTATGTATGGTATGCACACACACACACCCAGGCAGCAACGAGACATGCCGCGAGAAGAGCCCAACCAAAAAACGAAGTCCACAATCCGCTTGCCCGCTCCAACCGCGCGGTTTTGCTGTCTTTAGGCCCGAAGTGCGAGTGGAACCAGACATACCATACCGGACGGACAAACGTCTCCCGTGGCACAATTGCGGCGAACTAATGGGGGGGGGGACCCTTCGATGGCAATGTGGTGCTTTAGCTTCCCTCTTGGAACCATGCAAACCCTCCGCGATACGAAGCCATTCCCGGTTTTCCATCACTTGCAATGGGGGCTGCCACACAAGAGCAAGAGGAAAGTCGAGCCGCCGATCAACCTAAAGCGCAGCGAACGAAGGACCATGGTTCAAGACGGAGAGTCACCGTTCGACGGCGAGACGGGGTCGAACCCCCTGGACGCCACCAAAGATAGCACCGGAGACCGTTGTGGACCGGACTGCAGAGCGGGCTCTTCCCACGGGGTCCCTTTGGAGACTTTTAATATCGCACTCGATGGGCTTGTTTTGCTCATGGTGCAATTGGCGGCGTCTGATCTATGTATGTAATCGTCTTTGAACAACTGCTGCTTGTGGCCCAACATGCGCCTGAGTGGCTGCTGACGCATAATGCCATTATGAACAAGCCGTGTCCATCTAGAGGGCGAGGGCGAAGCTTCTCGGAGCTGTATCCAAGCACGTGGGACGTTTTGGGCAATTGCATGATTTCGAGACTCTCCCAACACAGACGCCGTTGTTACTACTCTAACGTGTTGCTTCGGCATGTCGGTTTGTGCCACGTGAGTAGCACGTCGTAGAAACGAGCAGTCTATTACATGCCTCCTCGTACCAGGTCTTAGGAGAGTGCATTCGCAGGATGCTGTTGGTCGAAACATACTTCATGCGAGCTGCGTTCGTCTACAGTAGGTAGGTATACGAGTGCATATGCTGAAGACTGCCAATCTCCGACATTATCGGTAAAGTGGCTTTCGCCATGAATCGTCGTGAGTAGCATATTGACGAGGCCCATTTGTAAGTCAGTTCCCGTCTTTGGAGATGTGCGGCTAAACCAATAGCCGAGTGCTGTCCGGGACCATCTGCATCTGCCCGTATGGCTTGTGGGAGAACCTGGGCTATTAAGAGACAGGGATACTTCATTACATGATACTCGTAGCAGTTAGCCCAGTAGATGCTAGGAATTCAACGATATACATACGAGCATAGGCACAGATTGCATGTCCATCAGCTATAACCATGTGGAAGCGTATCATCAGGCAGAGAATCGCAGATTCGGATACACCGCGGAATGACATTCAACCTCTCAGTGGATCAGACTACGTACTATTTGCATCTCACTCTACAGATATTGGAGGCGAAACAAGCGCCAGCGTGAAACGATTACGAAGCCCCCCCGGAAAACCTGGAGAACGACTATCCGTACCGTGTGAAGCTAATGCTGGCCTCCATACCCGAAGCTCACCGGTGAACTCGGGAAGCTCTAGGGTCCCTTGAGCAGTCCAAGTGGATATTTCCATGTCTTGGACCTAAAGAATGGCTTGTATGGTTATCGTAGAGCAACGACTGGTCCAGCACAGCGTCATCTCCTGTTCCAGCTTGAACTAGGGGGCCAAGGGCATGGCTAAATGGCTAGAGGTATTGCTAGTCTGGGCTTCATCTCGGAAGACATTACCAGTTCCCATATCACTTAGACGCCCTTTCTAAGGCAAGACCTTGTATCGTTCACTAGCAAACGCACAGACAGCGCCCACGCATCGTCCCCCAGCAGATAACGCCGGCCAAGCAATATTATCCAGCCACGGGCGGCCGGCCGTCTCGATTCCCATCTCCCCCAGCCTTCCTTTGCATGGCCGTGGAGCCCGAGAGCTAGTACGAATCATAGTCGAAAAGAATCTGGGGAAGAAGAGCAGGGGTTCCATCACGATGGTCGTCACTTCGCACGAAACAAGTGTGCGCGCTACCACAGACCGCTCGGGCCCCCCTTCATTTTCTTTCCCCCGGGGGTGAGGGAGGGGGTGTTGTTCCTGGTCAGCAGGCGAGCCGATTTGAGCTTCAAAATCCGGGGTGAAGCAGACGTCGCAAATAGGAACAAACATGGCCGGGGACCCCGCGCTTCAAAGGGCGATTTGGGGTAAGCCGAGGGTTTTTGTAGATTTGGGGTAATATGCGATTACATGTTATTTGGGGTCATGGGGACTGGGAGAGAGAGAGACTACAGGTTGTCAGTCTGCTCGCATGGTTTGTGTCGGTGGGCTGCCAGAGCCGGGCTGTTCACACCAGCTTTGGTAGAATAGGGAACCAGCTCGGAGGTTGGGTGGTTGTTGGCTTGCTGTGAGAGATTATCGTCTCCCTCGTAACATGAGCATTGACTCGCAAGTGACAGAGGCCAGCAGGGGTCGCTGGGAACAGCACGAAGCCCATCATCTCCCAGATGGCAAGAGAGTAAAAGGCTCTTCTTGATGGACTCAATCACATGGGCGGCCTCCCACGCACAAGACTGGTAAACTAATACTGTAGCATGCATGCAGCGAAAAACTACGACCTGTTTTTAGACATTGTGACAGCAAAACCGTCCAAAAGGAACCAGACCAGCAGCAGCAGGTTGTAACATATAACATCCTGCTCCCACTAATACATGCAGTACAGCATGTACGGGCCACTCAAGGCAGCACCCAAATCCAGGCAAGAAAATCCGTTGCTCCAGTCAAAATGGACATGGGAAATCCTCCATCCATCACCAACTGGTTGTGACTCAACCCTCAACCAGCTTGCATCTTCTAGACCCGTTTAGCAAGCATGTCGGTCAAGTCAACGTGCATGGGGGAGGGGGGGGGACGGAGCCCACACGCAGAGGGCGAATCAGCGAAGTGGAAAAAGCAGCGCCGCTCTGCCGAGCTCGCATTCCGAACAATTGATGCATCAACTTTTTGTGACGCCTTTTCTTCTGGCTCTGCGAAGTCCTAGCCCCGGAACAAGGGATGCTGTGGGCCCTTGGAACGCCTCTTGTGCACCTGACCTCGTCTTGATATGGGTCCAGGAACAACCTGCTTCATCGAGGAGGGCCTGGAAGAGAGGGAGAGCTCGCAAGGCTTGGTGCTAGTGGTTCAAGCGAAGAGGGTCCCCGAGACGGCCGATCAGATGTGGAAGGGATGGAAGCTTGGCTGGGGGGCGTAGGAAGAGAGCTACCTACAGTACATACGAGTACGTACGAGTAGTATTGCTGTTGTTGCCAGCAGGGTGACGTGATGGTGCGTTTGGAGTTCCATGGGTCAATATTCCTCGTGTCTGTCTCGTCTTCGCCTCGGTGACCTCATCGTTCAGGTTTTCGGCTGGCAGGCGGTTCTCAGTACTACCGTACTTTCGATAGCATTTGATGCATCCGGCGGCTGGCGTCTTGTCCGGGGCTGTTGGCGTTGGGCGGCTTGGGACTTAGACGAGCGAACAGCGCCATAGTTGGCTCGGCGAGCTTGCGATTCCCTAGATCTGTCTTTCCTATCTTATCAACAATGGAGTGGGAAGCCGTTGATTGCGTCCCATGTGGCCTACTTTTGAAAACTGGACCAGGACAGAATGGTCGGGAAAGGGTCTGATGGGAGAATGGCTTCTTTGGGCGCTTGCATGAGGTAGCCGTTGGGGGTGTGTGACGGTGTTAACGGCACTGTAAGGTGATCACATCGTGGCGACCCACTGATATGAACTGGTTGTCTGGACCCAGGCAGAGACAGCGGGAGCTTGATCCCAGGCACGGGATGGCATTGTTTGATGAGATCTATCGCCCTATCAACAATATACTTGTATATACATTGTACGGAAGCCCAGTTGCCGTGATTCATGGAGCAAAGCTTTCGCAAAGACTCCTTCGCATGTGAAGCTGTACATACATGCGTGGAATCAGCAAACAGATTCACTCGCGGTCAGATGTTAATAGCGATCAACAGCGACTGAGGCGGAACAATCTTCAGGGACAGATTCAGCCCTCGCCGATCTGGTGTCGGGAGCTACTGGGCTCTACGCACTGGTCGAGACCATAGACTGCATAAGGTATGTACGTAAGTATGTACTAATGGGCTGAAGATAAGGTGACAGAGTCATGAAGCCAAGGAGCAAGCATTTGTCTGCTCAGACGTGCCTCTGAATTACAGGTCGGCCGCCACCCGAGGGCGGCTGCATGGGAGAATGAAAACAGGTCCGATCGAAATTCCAGAGCCTAGGTAGTAGATGCGATTAGGAACGCCATGAACTAAGGTACGGATACCAACTAGTAATCGTCAATTCAACAATGCTTGTGAACGAGAGGCGGCGTTATCGAAAACCCCAACGAACAACTTTGTCTGTTCCGTAATCATGCAATTGGCAATGTAATATCTGGCATCCATTGCAGCAACAGGCCACCATCATACGAAGTATGGCGCCAATATATGACGCCATTCATGAACCGAAGCGACGCATAATGTCTGCACCATTGGACAGTTTGCTTCTCACGGACAAGAGCTTCGGGTCCAGTAGCAACAAAGTCAACTAGAAGCCAAAGACAAATACCCCAAAGGCCGAAGTCCGGGAAAGGACCACAACCACACAACAGGCAGGCAAGGTATTAGAGGAGCATCCGAAACAAGATACTGCCGGTCTGCGGTGGGGAACGCTGTGAAGATCATTCGGATGCGCGGGTTAAGCGAGTTTGGACGGCTGCTGGTGGTGGTTGTTGGAAGTGTTCCATGTACTGCACCGGTACAGCTGCGTATTCGTACATTGACACATTGACACACAGTGAGGTAGGTAGCATTGCCATTTGCCTCCAGGTTGCCTTTGCCCTGTTTTTGGAAGCCCAAAAAGCATGGACAACCGGAGATATTACATCAATATGGAGTATGCTGGCAGCACATGGCAAGCAATCGCAGAACGCATTGGCAGCCTCAAGTGCCACCAAGCGCCAGCTCCCGTACACATCAGATATGTGTGGACGGCATCAAAACGGATCTGATGTGTGGACGGCATCAAAACGGAGGAAGGATCATCAGACCGAGTCGAGTCGAAGGTGTAGCCAAGGGCGTATGTACATACTGTAGGTATGACCCAGTAGCCTGAGCTGAGAGAGAGCTGGATGAAAATAGCGGCATCAACAGCTCCAGACCCCTATGCTAATCTGTGAGCCCGTTCCTCTTACTAACATCAACGTCAGCAACGTCTCCGTGCTATCAACAGCACTAATAGAGCACTAATAATTGGAGTGCTCGTCTGAAAGTAGGAGGCCGATAATAATAACAGCTGAACGTCAGATTGCTAGACCTCCATCATCAACTTACCTTGATTGAGTCAAAAGTGTGACTGAAAGCGTCGTCAGTCTCAGACCCCATCGTATTATTCCTCCTCATGCTTCATGGCCACATTCAACAAGAGCTCGGTGTAGCACAAGCCTCAGATGAGAACATGGCACAAGCCGTTGATACAAGCGGCTCACAGCACATGCATACAAAAGTGGTTAACGTTGAGCCACTGTGGCACAATACGAGCAGGTACACCACCATACTGTATTACGGCAAGGGAGCCGCAGCGGACGAACATCGGATCCATCTCATCAGCCTCTTGGAGTCGCGGCGTGCTAGCGGCCTGGTTCCTGGCGTCAGGATCGCTGGCTACCTGTATCGGCAAGCACGCGCTCGCACCGTGCGTCGCTGCAGATGCCCTAATGCTCCAAGGGGCCAAGCGTGTGATGCGAGCATGCAATCAGAGGGCGGCATCGTCAGTCGTCAGAACTTCTGTCCAGTCCTCAGCGGCTGCTAAGTGGTTAGGCCCTGCGGCTAGTCAGCTTTTGGGCACAGACGAGCATAGGGGTTTCGAGACCAACATTGGACCTTTGCCATCAGCAGCCCAGCAGCAGTCTCCACGCCACGGCGAAGCTGGGGAGTTTTGCCGCTCTCCTTGTCCTTGACCTTGACCTTGGCCCAGGGACCGCGGATGGCCTCGCCTCGACTCCAGCAAGGAGACGGCAGCTCGTCGCATGTGGAACCTGGCCCAACAAGAGATCCACGGATAGCTCCGCCCTCTGATGCGTGCACTGCAGCGGCCAAGGCATTGGCTGCGACGCTCTGCACTGGATACGGCAGGGTTTCGAGCAAAGCTGATGGTGCTTGGCGGGCACGGCAGCATGCTGTGCAGGTCCTGCCACTGTAGATGCGACTTGTGGCCGAAGCAGCCATTGGCCGCGTCCAGAGCACAGAGCAGCCCCTGGCGCTGGTGTATCTCGTACAGTGCCGCCAGCAGTTCGCGTACGGGAGGGTGGGCGAGGGAGAGAACGGAGCCCAGAGGGCAGGATGGCACGCCAAACGGGATAATTGCCTCGTCGGAGTGATCCCGGCATTGTCGAGCGTGCAGTGTCTGGACCAGGATCTTCCATGCTCCTTGGCCAGCCAGCCGCCTGCTCATTGCTCAGCCAGCGACGACAGCCACGGCGACGGACGGACTGCTGGAAACGAGTCGAGACGCGAGCCGCAAAGGGAGCCGCAAAGGGAGCCGCAAAAAAGGAGCCGAAGCCGATGGCCGGAGACGGAGGCGGATCTTTGTAATGAGAGCGGTTGAGCCTCGAGGTCGGATTGAGTTGGTGGCTTCGAGACATGGAATCGGCGCCATGCTTAGCCTCGTGCTCATGCCTGTGCCATTCCAACGCACATGGCCGGCTATCGTGCTGGGCTAGCAGCAGCTTAGCATGCAGCAAGCGTCAGACAGGACAGGCAGAGCATTCATGCAGGGTGGAGATGGCTGAACTCTGGTCATGGTGCCAACCAGACCGACCTGATATTGACTGCTGCAAACTCGTGCATGTACCTTGATTGCTGCAATGGCTTGGGGATGGGAGACAAGAGACAAGAGGAAGAAAAGGCGACCAAGCTTTTCCGGGGCCCGGAATCGGATAAGGTTCCTGGCAGCGCAGGTAGAGCTCTGGTATCTGCTCAGATAAGGCAGGTACCTCATGCGCTGAGCAGCGGTTCTTTACGTGGACAAGAACACATTGAGCCCTGCATTGACCTGCACAGCAGAACCGAGTGCGTCAGGTCAGATACTTGCAGGGTACTTGGGTCTGCGTACCTTAGTAGGTACAGTGCCCAACCACACTGGAGCAACCAACCAACGACATCAGCCCAATTCAACGAGGTGCATTTTCCACCACGGCATCCGACGCACGCTGCTGCGACACGCATGATGCACGGCAATCAAGGGTGTCAGTGCGAGAGAACAAGACATTTACTGAGCAGAATACATAGTGCGGCCCGACGAGTACCTACCTACTTACCTACTTGAGTCGGGATAAGGTACCTACCTACCTGGTCGTGAACAAGATCAATAATACCTACCTACACGCATCAAGAAGAAAACTCTGAGAGTATTACGGTACGAGGCAAAGAGAGGTCAGGCAGTAAGCCGTCCAAGCTGCAATACGTGCCCAATCATCTGGCCAGAGGCTGATGAGACACAGCCATCCGCGCCATCCGCAGGTATCCGTGGCTTTCCATCGCCCGTCGCCGTCACAGCAAGAGGCAAAAGGAAGAGGCATTATTTGGCGTCAACACGCACCTGAACTTGCCTTGATTCAGAGGCCCAATGAACGGGCCTTATGCGCTGCGCCTTGCCTCGCAACTGTGACGCTCACGCTCGCAGTTCCAGCCGCTCCCGTCGTTCGTTCGTCCTGTCGAGGAAGAAGCAGGCGGCCACACCCTGCCGCAGGTTACAGTGCAGGACAGTGCGCGGATGCCCGTACCGACTCCGTACATGCAGCGTCGCACCCAGCACTGCAGTTCAATCCCACATCTCGGCCCAGTTGTACCTCGTCCGGCCCCGGGCAGTGCGCAGGTACTTTGCGCTTGGCCGCCGTCATCCCCCAGCGCCAGCTCGGGCCCCAGGCAGGATGAGCAGCTGATACCTGCACCTAGGTAGTACATACTGCGTATATAATCGCAAGGTGCTAACGTACCTTACGCAGAACGTGAGGCAGCCGTAAGTCGATACTCGGGCGATACAAGCTCGTGCAAAGGGCTGGACATCGGGTACATGCACAGGTACCCTCTTCGCATGCCATCTGCGTCCTCTGCCTGCAGCAGCTTTGCCCTGGCCCCTGCCGATTGGCCGCGCCGCTGCAATAAACCTGCTGGGGCCCGCCGTTGTGGACCAACGCTGCAATCTGGGTAGTACTACAAGGTACTCGTACAGGCGAGGTACAGTGCCGACACCTCACGGCGCGAGCACACAGACCTGATGCAGCGTTGCCGCAGTGGCATCTGGCATGGACTGCGTACGAGTAGTATCCGTACATGTAGTAGCATCCACGGCGCTTTCGCTTTCCAACGTCGAATCGCAGCAAGGTACTAGGTACCTCAGTCAGAGGTAGGTACTGGCGAGTATCGAGACCTTCGTAGCGAGACGCGCAAGCGGCACTGTGCGAGCAGCCGTCCAGGCCCTGTCCACCCGCCAGCGTCTTTGCCGCCGTGTGCCAGGCCCGCCAGCCACTGTGAGCCCCGGCCTGGGCTAGCGGGCGCAGCAGGCACTGCTGGACCGCGCCGTGGCCGCACTGTGCCGCCGCCTGCCGGGCTAGCACCAGGTGGTGAGCAGTTACCTGTACCTTCTCGCCGCCCGGTCGAGTCACCAATCCTCTCTCTTGCACGATTCACTCCAAGCAGCAACTCCCGTCTTCTGCTTCGCCCTGCCCTGTTGATGGCTTCAGCGCTGATCTGAGAGACTGTCCTGAGCAAACCAGCGCTGGGATGCTTCCGTCACTCGCCAGACAGCACCGCGCCTAGTGTTGCATCTCTACTTCTTCCTCTCCCTCTTCCCTGCACCTTATCGCATCTTACTTAGCCTTCGGCCTGCCGTGGCAGAGCTCAGCGAACCTCCCCGCCAAAGCACAGCTTATCGTTACGCCTGAAGCTCGGCTCAGCGCCCCGCGAACTGCCCCTCGACGCCGAACCCCCTCGACTTGCCGAACGCTGCCTTGTTCCCTCGAGCGGACAACGGCATTCACACGCTCTGGACTGCCATGGTGATGAATGACTCTGGCCACCGGGTGTCGCGCGCCTCCACCATGTCCAACGCGGCCTCTGCGAGTACCGGCGGTAATGCTGCAATCGCAGACGACTCTGGTGAGAGCATTTCCCTCGTCAGCCGCAAACCCACCCCCCCCCCTTCGGGCTCCCACTGGAGAGCCTCTCCTGGCCCGCCCCAGTAAAGACAGAAAGAAGAATATATCCAGATGCAAAGCTTCGCACCTTACAGTCATAATTGCTCTGCCAGAATGCTAACCATTCTTGTCCTGCAACGCAGCCTCGACAATCACGGTGAACACCACGCCCAAGGCCCCTCCAAACTTCCCTCCGCCCAAGACCGACAAGCCTCGGCCGCACGTCTGCGCAACTTGCCAGCGGTCATTTGCTCGCCTGGAGCATCTGAAGCGGCATGAGCGGTCTCACACAAAGGAGAAGCCGTTCGAGTGCCCCGAGTGCTCGCGGTGCTTCGCCCGCCGCGACCTGCTGCTTCGCCACCAGCAGAAGCTGCATCAGACGTCGACGCCCTCTGCCCGCCCGCGGAACCGCCGAGAGTCGACCAGCGGCGTCCCGCCAGGCCAGAGCCGGGCTCGCAAGAATAGCGTCGCGGGTCCCAGCCATGCGGCGACGGCCACCAACCCGGCCGCCAACACCATGCGGCCGCGAGCAAACACCATCAGCCATGTTGACGGAGCGGCCATGCAGATGATTGCTTCGGCCAATGCGTCAGTCGCTCGGGGCATGCATGTCGGGCACAGCCGCCACCCGAGCCTCGCCGGCCTGCCGCTGCACAACTACGACCAGCTCCTAACGGGCATGTTGCCCATGGCCCACCGGAGCGGCATCGCACACGGCCTGCCCAAGCTGGAGACAGGCCAGATGGGCGTTCCCGACTTCGACACCGGCCTCCACACGGCGCCGCCGCTGTCGGGCTTCAACCCCGACTTTGACTTTGACTCCTTCTTCTTCGGGCCGGGCACGACCATCAACCCCAACGCCCTCCACTACAACGACTCCCCGCCGTCCATGGTCATGGAGCAGGCCTCCCCATTTGCATCTGCGCTCAACGACGTCCCGGCCAACCCGTCGTTTGACGACTCGTTCGACTGGCTCAGCGGCTTCGAGCACCAGATGTCGTTCCAGACAAACGAAAACGTGGTGGACGAGTCGAGCCCGTCGGCGCTCAGCACGACGAGCCAGAGCGGCATCAGCGATGTCATGTTGGATGGATCAAACCACCCTGCGCCAGCCGGGACAAGTACCATGTGGCAACCCTCGGTCATGGGCCCTCCGCAGATGCCGAACCCGTTTGCGATGGATCTGAATGGTTCGGTCTTTCCTGATCTCCTTACTGGAGCTCCTTTATCACCTCAGCCAGCTACTCAAAAGATCAATGACCCATACTTCTCCACGCCCCCCTTGTCGCTGAGCTCGTTGAGCCCTTCCGTCGTATCTGGACTGAACCCGCAGAGCATGAACCACCCTCTTGGCTTCCACGCCGGCCCGGATCCCCAATCGTCCCTCAACGGTGTTAACCATCTCGCTTCGCCCGTAACCACAATCACAGATGCCACCAGGAATACCATTGTGACCTTTCTCTCCAAGTGCCCGCCCTTTGGGGGCCGTAAATACTCCTTTACCTCGCATGCCCCGGCGCAGTCTCCGGAGGCGCAGTCGTCGTCCTCGCCTCAGCCTGCCGACGTGCCCAGTACCCAGAACCTCCGGCGCTATGTCGCGGCCTACATCGCCTACTTCCATCCCCATCTCCCCTTCCTGCATCTGCCCACGTTGTCCTTTGATATGTCCACGTCCCCGAGCGGTCGCCAGCCCGGTGTAGGTGGTAGCGGGTGTTTGGTGCTGGCCATGGCTGCCGTGGGCGCCCTTTATGAATCTGAGCTTACCCAGTCCAAGGAGCTGTTCGCCATGTCCAAGAAGATGGTCTTCTACTACCTTGAGGAGCGACGCAAGGCAGACGTTCGCCGGGCCGACATGCGACGCAGCAAGCACGCCGAATCTGATCAGCAACAACAACAGCAGCAGCAACAGCAACAGCAACAGCAGCAGTCGTCGGCGAAAGGTAGGGATAAGGACAGGGACAGCTCGGCCCACACGCCCGTCTGGCTCGTCCAGGCCATGCTGCTCAACGTCGTCTACGGCCACAACTGCGGGGAAAAAATTGTCTGCGACATCGCCTCGACGCACTGCGTAGCGCTCGTCAGTCTGGCTCAGGCAGCCGATCTGCTGCGCCCGGAGCAGGAGGACGCGGCCGATGGAGAGGATACGCGCATGGTTGACGACTCAGTGTGGCATAGGAAAAGCGAACACGAGAAGCAGCAGGAGTGGCTGCGGTGGAAGCGAAAAGAAGAACGCAAGCGCACGCTGTACGCCATCTTCATCATGTCCAGCCTACTGGTTGCCGCCTACAACCACACGCCGGCCTTGACCAACTCGGAAATCCTGCTGGACCTGCCCTGCGACGAGGAGTTCTTCGCCGCTGGATCGAGCGCCCAGTTCTTCGCCATGGGTGGTGTCGAGGGCGCCAACCACAACAGGGTCAAGTTTTACGATGCTCTCGGAGAGCTCTTGCGCACAAACGAGCGACAGCAGAAGCAGATGGCGGCAATGAATGGCGGCTCACACTCTTCCGGCGAGATGGCGCGATCAGACCTGAGCCCCAGCACCTTTGGCTGCTTGGTGCTGATCAACGCCCTGCACAACTACATCTGGGAGACGCGGCAGCGGCATCACAACAAGGTCTGGACCAATGAGGAGACGGAGAAAATGCATCGGCACATCGAGCCCGCCCTCAAGGCGTGGGAGGCGGCCTGGAACAGCAACCCCAAGCATGCTGTGGAACGGCCAAACCCGTATGGCGCGGGACCACTTTCCGCGGATGCGATTCCCTTGCTGGATCTGGCATACGTCCGTCTCTTCGTCAACCTTGCCAGGTCCAAGGAGAAGTTCTGGCAACAAGACTGGGACGGCGTGGCCGAGGAATTGGCCCGCGGCACGGAAATCGTGCAGCACGCCGAACACTCCCCCACGTCCAGCGCAGAGCCGGAGAGCAACGACACCTTTGACAGTTCGCTCTTCACCGGGTCGCCAACGAGCGCAGCGTCGGCGTCGAACCGTCCACGGAAGCAGTCCAACGGCGCTGGGCAGGCCACTCGCTCCATCTCGCGGCGAGAGCGCCACCTGCGGAAGGCAGCCTTTTACGCCGCCGACTCTCTGTCCATGTCGGACAAGCTCGGTGTGACCTTTGCTGACTTTACCAGTCGCGAGCTGCCCCTGCAATCGGCCATGTGTACCCTCGACTGCGCACAGGTTCTCGCCGAATGGGTCGCCACTCTGCAGGATCGGGTCGGCCGCTACCTGGGTATTCTCGGCCAGGACCACATCAACGTCACGGCAATGCCCGCCATTATGCTGCTGGAGGAAGACGACGTCAAGTTGCTCGAGAGGATTCAAAACGTCCTGTCTTCGGCAGAGATGAAGATTGGCATGGAAGGGGCGGCGAGCAGCATGACGCCGGAGACGGGGAGCCCGGACGATGGGTTCAGTGGGCTGGCGACCAAGATTCTCCGCGTCACGTCCCGGATGCTCGACAAGGCGGCCGTTTGGCAGGTGACGCACCTCATGGCCCGCTGCCTCGCCGTACATGCTGGTCATATGCGGACGAGGGCGGAAAGGTCTGTCACTACTACGCCCTCACTGATGCAGTCGGAATTCTAGACGGAGGGTCTACTATTGGTCTTATGACGATACGATGATGATGACGATGGAGAATACCCGGACATGACTCTTCTTTATGTCTGTTACAAGTCAATCATGGGGAATTGCTAGCCATCAAACACAGGATGCCGGCGAGCATGTCAGGCCTTGAGGGGGTACCTCATGATGGGAATATTCTGATGGGTGAGAGGAGCTGATGGGGAGAAAATTGCTGGCAGGCTCTCGTGCAGGCTTGCAGCGTCAAAAAGAGAGATATGCTTGATGGAATTGGGGTGTAGCAAAGCGATTCATATCATGCTACTTAGACAAGACCTGCATATTTCCGTCTCCGCGTCATGACGTGCGGCCAGAGCGCGGCATGTAAGTGGATTCTGCCTTGTTGATATGGTTTCGAGAGGGTGTTTATAGGCGTTGGGTGAATATTTTGTACCTAATACTCATTTACATATATCTCTTTCAATCACTTTTTGGGCTTGCTTCTCGATTCATCCAGCCGAGTATCTCTGTACCGAGCTTTCGGTTGCTTCTGACTCTGCTACCCGAGGTTCTATAGGTCATGTGTAGTTGGTGATGGAGGGCAACAAGCACATGCATCCGTTGATCTCTGTAAAGTGACTTACCCTAAGGTATGTCCTTTTCTCTCAACTGTGAGTCATTCGGCGACACACGTGAAACATGGGGGCCTGAAGCAGGAAAGAAAGAAAGAAAAGAAAAGAAAGGTTTGTCAGTGGTGGACGGATTGTGCTGCCTGGATTCGGCGCCTAATGCTGCAGGAGCCTCAAGCCGCTAATGTCTCCAGCTGTAAGGTAAAAAAGTATTGAAATAATAGTGGGTGGGCCAGATTGACCGCAACATTGAGGAGACCACCTCAATTTCTGCACTCATTTCGTCTTTGAGCGTGGATTCATCAGACACAACCACAAGCAACAGATATAAAATTGACCCAGAAGCAGTCACACAAACAAACTTGATCCAGTGTCAAGATAAAGAGGCTACTCAAAACTCACCGAGAAACAGCCACAACTACAACGAAGAGAGAAGACAGAAGGGGAAAAAACAACCAGAACCCGTACCAGCATGGCCATCCCCAACACAGCTATCGACACAAAAGACTCCCAAGGCTGCCCCGTTGCCGACTTTGCCTTTGACGAATCCCTCGTGGAGTTTACTGTCCCAAAGGCAGACTGGCTGCGGATCAACGACAAGGCCTTTGACGGGGTGCACACGTCGGCCTTCATCTTTGACGACGCAGGGCGCGTGTTGCTCGTGCAGAGGGCGGCGCACGACAGCATGCCGAATCTGTGGGAGACGCCGGGAGGGGCGGTGGACAAGGAGGATGCGTCGATATTGGCGGGGTGTGCGCGGGAGGTGTGGGAGGAGGCTGGGCTTGTTGCGAGGAGGATGGTGAGGCTTGTTACGGAGGGGGGGAGAGAGAAGTGGTCTGTTTTTATGAATAGGGATGGGACGAAGGTGTTTTGCGGGTTGGGGTTTGAGGTTGAGGTTGAAGGGGGTAAGGAGGTTGTGCTTGATGAGAGGGAGCATCAGGATTTTGTGTGGGCGGGGGAGGGGGATGTGAGGAGGGGGGAGGTTGGGGGGAGGAGGATTCCCTTGACGGCGGTGGCCATGAGGAATAAGTTGCTGGAGGCGTTTCGGCTGAGGAGGGAGGAGTAATGGGTTGGTTGGGGTTTGGGAGAGCTGGCTTTGGGAATACTGGTGATGGTGGTCCTGATGATGATGACGATGGGGAATGCTACGGAGAGTGTGGTCGAGATGACAAGGGTGTTTCAAGGTTAACTTGATAGACGAAGTAGATTCGGTGGGGGCTTATAACTAGATCTGGGGACGGGATTAGAGCGAGATAAAGGATGAGTGAGCGAGCGTCTTGATAGAGCACAACTTGAGTCTGGGGCGACATGGCAGCTTCCATTGAGCGCCAGTATCATGTAACCTGTCATTAAAATGAGCAATAAGAATCCAGCATCATGCAATTGCAGCATTGTGATCATTCTACGAGGCGTTCGTTTGACACACAGCACAAAGGTGGAGTGCTACTATACTGAATCGGAGAAGGAGAGCCACTGCCCTCATGATGCGTTTTTTCTCAACAGAGACAGATGGTTACCAAAGTAGACACCATTGAGATACAATACAATTAGTAATAATCTCATTCTTTGCCGATTTTATTATTGCATATCACTTTCATTCAACATAATGTGATGAGTTTCCAAAGAAGGGCTGGTGATAGGGTAAGTTAAGCGGCAAGGTGGTGACAGGTCAGCAGTATCAAAAACAGAGCAATGTCAATGTCAGTAGCGCAAAAAAAAAAAACTTTGCATCTAAAGAGCTCGAAATGACGCGAGGATGCTGATTTTCAGGAACTGTGACCAATGAGCAAGGCAGAGGTGATATGGCAATGTATTTGTTGCCGCCACTGAGCACATAGAGGTCAAGCGCTTCATGAGACGGCATCGTGGTGAATCAACTTCATCAGGACGTGAGACGACATCAGCGGCGGTTAGCAGCTTAGAGCAAGTCAAAGCTTGGCAGCTCTTGTTTCACTCTGACAGCTGTTTCGTGACCCTCGTTCCTGGTGCCACCTGTCTGGGAACCTCGTGGCAATGGGGTCACAAGAAACAAGAATCAGATGATAGGTACACAGCGGTGCAGCGTCTAACAGCGGCATAACGTCCGGAATACAAAAATAAAAACAAACTGGCAATCAGTCAACAAGAGCACACATACAAGATAGGTCAAGCACAACACCGGGTAAAGTAGCTACCGTCCATCGATCCCGTCATCTTGAAGCTCCTCGTCTCCGCAACACGGCATCTACCTAGACAAGTGGGACCTCAGTCCCCAGACCCAGTCCCGCATCATGCCACTGTCGTCCCATGTCGAGACCCTGAGAGACCCTTGAAGACGAATTCCTGCCGGAACTTGGATCCCAATTGACCTTATCCTACGAACTGGCCATCACATGGAAGGGGGGTTAGAGGCCGGGCCGGATTCGGCTGGAGAGGCCGGCAAGTCGGAAGGGATGCAGGCGAGGAGCATTGAATGTCCGGTAGGGCCGGGCATTGTAATTACTGTATCTCTTCTGTTGAAATATGGACAGAGGCTGCTAAAACGAATGTTGTACATGGATGACCTGACTCAGGGCACAGGGTAATGATCATTTAGAAGGCGGGGAACGAGAGGCGTTTGTTGCTGCATGAAAACTTGGAGCGATTGGCATAGGCATAAACCCAGTGGGTGCGGATGTTCCGCTGCCAAAAGTAGTGATGACGCAAGCTGTGTAGCCAGATGTAAGAAGCTACCTGATATCAACAGACTTACCTGGATACTCACCTAGGTAGGTAGCAATACAGCTTGATAAAGTTGCACAAGATATTACACATGAGAGTATAGTTCTGAGGGCGTATTAGGGGACGCGTAAGATGACATGAAGTCGACTGGACTGCTTATTACTAGCGGGAGGAGAGCCTTTTGTGTCGTTCTTGTCCGTTTGGCCACGGAGGCTTGATCTATCCGTTTCTTGGGGGGGCGTGAGCTGATGGGACGGGCTCCGGGAGATTGTTGTTGTCAGAGGGCAGTTGATTGGGCGGCATGGGTGGCGATGTGAGCCGCCAAGGTTGCGTCCACTCTGAGTGGCTGTATGAGTCTATATCTAATACCACTTGCGACTGACTTTGAAGTCTTTCGATCTGTGGAGGCAGTACACTTTAAGATGCGTCTTGTGTATTTGCAGTCTACTAACGGCAGGACGGGCACGGCCACGGATATCAAGGAGGCTTGCAACCGAGGTCAAATAGAGACAGACAACTCGAGTCAAGAATCAGCAGCGAGTACATGCCCGGCAGCGAATCAGCAGATGCGCGTCCCCCGGTGGCTGAGCGTCACCAAGAGGCTATGCATTAAGTCGATGTAACCAAAATGGTCAGCTGGTGAGATCTCATCTGGCCAGACCAAAGGCATCTCGGGGTCTGTACGTTCTAGAACGGAGGGTTTGGCAACGTGGACTTGCGAGACGGAGGAGCGGCGTGATTTTTGGTTGTTTGTCCTTTGTGGTTTTATGCCGGAGAAAAGAGGAGGCAGAAGGAGGGGCCATCCGGCGGATCCGGAGGGTTGAGAGGACCCGAGAGAGCCGGCGTCAAGGGTTAGTCTGCGTGCTAAGGGGCCGGGAGTGAGCATTAGGGACGGGGCTTAGTAGGAGGATGAACTGGAATCAAGGCAAAATTACAGATAGAGATGAAGATAAAGATTAAATCAAAATAAAATACAATAAAGTACAATAAATGAAGAATATCATTTTGGATTGTCAGAAAATAGAAGAAGGCAGAGCGAGAGGGCTGAAAGAGGCAAAGCCACAGGTGAGTGCTAGCTGAGGGTCCCTGGAATGTCTCGGTATTGAGAGGAAGCGCATGTGGTTCGGCAATATGGGGTTCGGAGGGGGGGGGGCGGGAACTTTCCGACAGCCGAGCCCGCCAATCTGGCTGGGCTGGGGTGTTTTTTCTCTCTTTTTTATTTTATTTTTTTTTTATTTTTTTTCCGTTTTCATCCAGGCGGAAGGGGAAAGCTGAAGGGTGCGAGACATTTTGGCTGAAATGGGAGCTGAGCTGAGACTATTCACGAGGGGGGACAATGGGCGCTGATGTCTGAGCTGAAGAAGCTGGACCTCTGGAGGAATGCCATGGTTGTTGGTACAGGTAAATGGTCTGCAGGGCCTAGAGTTGGGTGGCTTGAGCGAGGCGTGAGAACCGACCTGCTGGATACGGGAAGTCTCCTAGAACAGAAAGGAGGAGGACGAGAAGTGCTGGGTTAGTCCAGCGCCCAGCTGGCGATGGCTGGCTTTTTGGAGTTGCAGACGGAGCTGCGCCCGGAGCTAGTCGCAGATTGCTGTTGTCTCGGCAGGGGTTGGAGGAGCGATTTGTTTACAGCATCTGGCTTCTGCGAGCTCTTCGGCATTCAAGCATATGCATAGATTGACGGTATCGGAGTACTAATTGCTGTTCTCGGGCCCTGCTGTGCTCTGCTTGGGGGGGCAGTCGTTGACGAAATGAGGCGACGCTGGTTCGCATGTTGTCAGACAGGCATCACCAGGTTTGATCGGACAAGGCTCCGTTTGATTGACTGGACTTGAAGCGATTGACGCCTTATGTAAGACAGCAACTCAACTGATACGCAGCGTCCCTGTTGTTCCTCATTACCTATTCATGCGTCCTGAAGAATGTCGCGCACATCCACGAAAGTGCCAGATGCCTCTCGTTGGTTGGACGCCAACTTTTGTGCGACAGGTGCTCATCCCTGCAATTTTGGGTCCAAGCTTCGACCGGGGTGCCGGGACCGGTGACGTCGATCGCGATGCCTGCTGTCAATGTTCCGTTTTGTTGTTCTTGTTGTTGTTCTTGTTGTTGTTCTTGTTGTTTTGCCTCAAGGGAGAGGCGGGAAGACGCCGCCACTCGCTGTTTCATGTGAGATGGAGTGAGACAAGCTGCCGTCCCGTGCCTACCTCATGTCTCTGCTTGCACGTGTCCGAGTGTCTGAGATGGATCTTCATTCGAAGTGGTGGTACAGTAGTAGCAGAAGCAAGTAATACGACCTCACTCCGCATCGCATTGCAGCGATGCATGTGCTATTTCCGGTGCCTCCAGATTTAACCACCAAAGCCCTGATATCCATGACAATGGATCTTCAGTCAATCTGCGCAAAAGGCATCCATCTCTCTCGCTCCTCGTCCTCGATCCATGTCTGCAATCCCATCTGCTCTGAATCACAGTACCATACCATACATACCTTATGTGCCGACCCCGGCCTCCGTGACATCACCAGCCCTATGCTTGCTCCCTTGCCGATTACTGCCCAGACGGTACTAGCACCGCCATTGGCGCACGCCCGCTATAACCTCACCCAATCTTCAGCGCCACAGCGTGCTGAAACCCGCTGCCAACGCCCACTAACTGCCACCACAGCCCAGCCTGTCACCCACTGTCATCCACTGTCGACAGCCCCCTTCAGCGCCCCTCACAGCCCGAGCCCAATCCGCGCGCTCGCATCAGCCCCGGAACTGACTGCCGAGCGAGCCCAAACAGGCAACGGACGAGAGAGCATCATGCGGGCTAGGCCTAACCAGGGCAAGGGGCAGAAGTACACAGAAGCCGAAGAAAATCAAGGTCCGGGCAGAGAGAGGGTCTAAGTATGGAAGGGAAAAAGGACATGAGTGATGCATTACGTAGCCGCTGCGCGTTGATTAAAAGACACACGCCCGAATTCCCCTTCTGTCCCCATATGCTTGTCTCTCGCTTTGCCGCTGCCACCGGACCTGCCGCCTGGGATTGATTATTCCCTCTGCCACAAACTCTTCGATTCGAGGTCGCCGTTTAGCCTCTTGCCCGGCTGGGAGACGGGTGACTAAACCAGCTCCACGGCTCGGGGTTGCTTTTTTTTCTTCTTTTTTTTCTGGGGTTCCCGTTCATCAGGCACTTATTTTTGGCAGTACGGCGTTTTGCATTTCATCTACTTCATCCTCCTGCTCCTCCCACCTCCTCCTACAAGTTACATACCTTACCTACCTACCTTGCAACCACCTTCTCTTCTCGTCTCTTCTCTATTCTTCTTCTTCTTCTTCTTCTTCTTCTACTTCCTCCTCCTCCTCCTTACCCTCCACCTCTCACGAACCATTGCCATACCTCTCTCTCTCTCTCTTCCTCTCTCTCCTCTCCACTCCTTCTGTTGGACACCCTCGACCTCGCCGGTCTTCGCGTTTCTCGACTCAGTTGCTCGGCCGATTCATGACGTTACCGCGATTCGCCATCGGTCCACCCCGTCGCTTTGTTCGCCTAGCACCAGCATCTCCAGCACATCTCCAGCACAAGCACAAGCACATGCACATCGAGCTGCGTCTCGCCTAGCAGCCTTGCCCGTTTCAGTCCAGTCCGACAAGACAAAGACGAGTCGACAGCCACCAGCAGGCTTTACGCCATTTCCCTGCGACCTTTCCCGATCCTCTGGCTTTCTTCCGGACCAGGTTCCCCAACAAACGATCCATCCGCAGGTGAGTCCGCCTCTTTGCTTGTGATTCTGCTTTCCATTGGCTCCTCGACGATTGGCCATACTGCTGCTGCTGCGCTGGCGCCGCAGTTTTCCTTGCTTCTTCCATCTTGGCCGGCGCCCTTCTTTCTTCTTCACTGCAAGCCACTGCGGGCTCTGCTGCTACTGCAAGCGCTGTGCAGCTCCTCCACCGGCTTCCGGCATCAGTCACCTATCATCCTGCCACTCGCTTGGCCCGACAATCCTTTCTGAGGCGAGTGCCTGAATGCGACTCTGGGCCGTTGGGCGAAATGCCATTGGGAGCTCCCGGGACTCGAGTGGGCTCTGCGCGAGCTGCAGTGGGCGCGAGTGGATGCGGGCTGCCCAACGGTCAACGTCACCACCCATCGACGTGTCCAGCCTGCATTTGTGGATGCCCGTCCAGGCTTCATGCTTCATGCCTCGCTGCTCGATGCTCGACCGAGGCCACTCACGCCCTGCCGCCCTGCTCCATCTGCTCTCCCGGCCAAGGCGTCCTGGGTCGGCGTCTGACTATCTTATCGCCCGCCCTCTCGCCTCACATAATCACGAGGGGGGGTTGAGGAGGCGATGGGAGAGGAGAAAATCTCGCCTCGCTGCCCAATTACAACACAATTCAGTCAAATTTTTCCTTGTCCTCTCCTCTGCACTCGTTTTGCCTCTCTCGATTCCCACTGCCCGTGTCGACGCCCCTCCTTCTCTCGGTCCTGCCAGCGGTCCAATTCTCATTCGCCCGGCCCTCCTCGAACTGCCCTGGATCTGGACACAAAAAAGCACTCTAGTCCTGCCGGCCTCGAGATCGACGCCTTCTGCCCTCTTTGTCTTGCCGTCAGCTCACCACAGCTACACTGATTTCCCTTGCCTGTCGTTTCCCTTACTCTCAACCGACCCCGCTGCATTAAGCTCATACACAATCCCCTCTCTCCTCTTTTTTTCCTTCTTTTGTGTCATCCCTGCATTGGCTCGAGTTGTGCCTCTCTCTCCTCCTTCCTATTCCCTCTTCCCCATCCCACCGCTGCATAGCATCAGATTGTGCTCTCGCCCAGTCTGGCCTCCACCAGCGCTGCTTCGGCAGTTGATAATGGCGGTCTGAGTGGCTGTCTGGCTGCCCTTGTTGCCGTGCCGTGGTCGAGCTAGCAGACGAGAGAGAGAGATCGCGGCGCTTCCCAACTGCTTCCCCACACCCGCCCTCCCCCCTCCCCCAGATTGTCGTCCCCTTTCGAGGAGCAAACATGCCCGCTGGAGCTGCAGTGCAGCCGCCGTCCTCCTCACAACGAACCCGTCGACGGGAGCCAACCCGCACCGATAGCTTCCATGCCGCCGAGAGCCAGCAGACTGATGACAACATGCCAGCATCCCGCGAGTCTGACTCCCGCCATCGCAGACGTCGCCGAAGAGACGACTGGGTCCGCACGAGCAACGACAATATTCTCTACCGCCCGGACGCCCCTGTCGCCGACGCTTCCGCAGCTGCCCTTCCCGTCGCTGCCGCCGACGATTCCGTCGACCCCATTGGGCCCCGGAGGACGCGCCCTCACTCCATCCACGTCGTCAGCTATCCCTCGGGCTACGTGCCTCGTGAGCTGCGCACCGGAACCTCCCCTCACTCATCGAGAGCCCGTCTCGAATCTGGCGGCAGTCTCGCTCCCAGTGCCCCGAGATCGTCGAGGCCTTCTGCTTCACTGAGTTCCAACGCCAGGACATCGGAGTTACCCGTCCGCCTGGCTCTGACTCGATTCTTCCAATCATTGGCGAGCGACTCTGTGTCCTCAGTCGACGTCCCACAGCACACCGCATTCCCTGTGGGTATCCAGGCCATCCCGGCTACCGAGCACCGGTCCGAGTCTCGCCATAGCAGCAGCCGCGCCCATCGGCCCCGTAGCCACCAGTCGCATCGCTCGCAAGAGACCACTTCATCGTCTCGCAGGACCCGTGAGCCAAAGCAGCAGGGCTCATCCACTAGAGACCGTGACGCCGCCAACAAGCGCGAACGTGACCGCCGAGGAGACAGTCGCGAACAGCAGCGAGAGCGACAACGCCACAGGGCCTCTTCAAGGTCTTCCAGGTCGAGGCAGAGGCATCGCGCCAGCAGCAACAGCCGCAGCCGCCACGTCAGCCGCCACTCCGGCCATCAATCCACTCGCACCCGTCAATCTTCTCAGCATCGCCGCTACCCCCCAAACAGCATGGCCACCGCCAGAGCCGCGGTGCCCATGAGCACCTATCATCTAGGCCACCACAACAGCTTCACATCCATCCGAAGTTCAAAATCCAGCGTAAATGCCGTCGTGACCGAAGTGACCAAGCCCGTTGCCACAGGCAGCGGAGTGTCCTGCTCCATTCTTCTCGCTGAGCCCAACGTCTTCCTGTCGGGCTTCGACCACAACGGCCATGAGCACCGCGAAGCACGCGCCGGCACTGCCCTGCTCAGGGGCAAGCTGCAACTCACCATTAGCAAAAATGTCAAGATCAAGGCTGTTCAGCTCAAACTGGTTGGCCGCGCGCGGACAGAGTGGCCCGAGGGCATCCCGCCGCTCAAGCAAGATTTGTATGAGGAGGAAACCCTACGGACGCAGGTCCTCACATTCTTCAACGCGCTCAATGAAGGATGGGAAACAGAGTACGGTAACCAGTGCACCTACAAGCTCAAGGGTGGTTCCGCAAACTCGAGCAGCACCATTCTCACCACATCGCCCGGCGTCTCACCATCTCCGTCGTTGCGGAATAATCTGACGGCCAAGGAGCTAAAGAAGCTTTCTCTGCAAAATGTCCAGTCTCGCAGCTTTGGCAAGGGCGAGAGCGGCGTCGTGACACCCACCCAAGCCAAGGGCTTCAAAGTGTTCTACCCCGGCGTCTACGACTACTCCTTTGAGCTTCCCATCGATCATCACCAGCTCGAGACCACCAAGCTGCAGTATGCCTCGGTCAAGTGGGAGCTCCAGGCAAGCATTGACCGCGCCGGCGCCTTCAAGCCCAATCTCCACGGCTCCAAGGAGGTACCCATCATTCGCCTGCCAGACCAGATGTCTCTCGAAATGTCTGAGCCCATTTCAATCAGCCGCCAGTGGGAAGACCAGCTTCACTACGATATCATGGTTTCGGGCAAGAGCTTCCCTATTGGGTCCAAGATTCCCATTGCCTTCAAGCTCACTCCCTTGGCCAAGGTCCAAGTCCACAAGCTCAAGGTCTACATCACCGAATCCGTTGAGTACTGGACCAGCGACAGGCGAGTGACGAGAAAGGACCCCGGGCGCAAGATTCTACTCCTCGAAAAGACGGCCGGAAAGGAGCTTGACCCTGCATGGGCCTCGTCCGAGGTCGTCACAATCCGCGGAGGTGAGCTCACGGAAGAGCAGCGCCGTGCTGCTCGTGAAACCGCCGCGAGAAGGCGAGCCCACGAAGCCGCAAGGCGGAAGCAGGCTCCAGAACCGCTACCGGCGCCAGTGGATAATCTCCTCGGCGACTTGGACCTGGGCCTGGAGAACATGTGGGGTTCCACCGAAATCGAGGCCAGTGTGCAGATTCCGACGTGCGAGATGATGGCCAAGAACAAGTCTCTCAGACTTCACCCCGATTGCAGCTGGAAGAATGTCAACGTCTTCCATTGGATCAAGGTAGACCTCTCTTGCACCATGTTGATATGCTTGGTGATACCATTTGCTAACATCCCCCTTAGGTGGTTATGCGCATCAGCCGTCTTGACGCCGACGACCCTTCAGGCACCAAGCGCCGCCATTTCGAGATCAGCATCGACTCTCCCCTCAGCATTCTCAACTGCCGAGCCACCAGGGCAAACACGTCTCTGCCCGCTTACTCTGGCGAGACTAACCGACCTTCGCCGTATCAAGCAGCCTGCGGCTGCCCCGATTCCGCAACAATTGCCATGGAGACTTCACCGAGCTCCTCGACCGGCACACTCCCAGATCCCGAAGCTCTGGTCGACAGCATGCCCGCACCTCCTCAAGCCGCCCACTTGCATTCTGGAGCTCCGGCGGGAAGCTCAGGGGCAGCGGCAGGCCGACAAACGCCAACAACGTGGGCACCTGAACCGGCTCCTCGGCCCATTCATCTGCTCCGAGCACCCAGCTTCAACCCTCCCGCCTTTGATGACGATACGGCGCCCCCTCCAGCAAGCACCATTGTATACGATGGAACTCCAGCCGATATCCCTCCAATCATGACTCCGCCTCCTCAATACGACGCCGTTGTGGGCACGCCCAGCGTCGATGGACTTGCCGACTACTTTACACGGTTGGCCGAGTATGGCCTCGGCGATGACCACGAAGGGTCCGGATCGGACGGCGACGAGTCACCCGCGCGGATCTTGGACCGGAGCGGCCGCGTCAACGTAGCACATCCACGAACTCCTGGCGGGAGGAGGATGCCCAGCCGAAGCATGGAAATTTCCCGACCGTCCATCAATCTCAACATGACTGCTCTTCTCCAACAACGTTCTGGTTACGGACGCGAGGGCGCACAAGTATAATGTTTAACCAAATCATGTTCTGTTCATTTCGGATCTATTACTTTTTTTTTATTTTCTCATATTCTCTTTCGACAACGTTTCCTTTGTCGAAGCATGATGTCGACGCACGGATGCATAGACGGGATCTTGGGATACCTCCCGCACTTTCTTTTGTTTTGGATACATGACTTCATGATGAGACTGGCCATTTGCGACTTGGGTATGGCGTTTTGGCGGCGACATGAAAGACATCTAGGAGATGCATCAAACATACCCCGGGGCTGGGATACGGCGGCTTGAATGTTTGTGTGGACATGTGATTGTTAGAATTTAGTATCTAGTGTTGATAGTAATGACGCGCCTCTGTGCGCTTGAATTGTTCAATTCCGGTGTGATCAGACTTTCCAGTATTGTGAAACATGTCCATGATTCTAACATGTAGAACAGTGTTGGTGTTTTGGGGCGAGGGAAGCTTGTGCCGCTGACAGGCCGGGATTGAGCACTTGGAATTTTTTCTCGATGTCGATGGATCTTGGTTTAGTAATGGTCTATTCATTGAGAGTATCTGATTGGATGAGGCCGTGTATCAGCATTCGTGGGATGTTGATGAGACGAGATAAATCAGGTTGCATATAGGTAGGTAAGCTAAGTCAGGCTTCTAAGGGCTTATTGTACATGTAGATTGACGATCAGTCGAGATCAACTATATATCGAATAAGGCAAAGGCTCCTCGGCTACGGCTGATGCTGTTGCCGTAGCAGTAACGTAGTTGAATCATATCAATAACAATCTT
>LFMI01000227.1:24073-38894 GCA_001050175.1 Trichoderma parareesei | reverse complement strand
TCTCTCTCTCTCTCTCTCTCTCTCTCTCTCTCTCAAAAGAGATGTTTTCAATGCAGTACGTGATTGGATCGGGACAGGTGAGGGGGTGATGCCAGCTTATACCCGAGGACCAACATGGATGTTTTAATGTCGACTCTGGCAATGATAAACAGCCCACATGCATATTTTTTTCCTCTCGGCACAAACAAACAATCCCACACAATGGCACCACACCGCGTCAGAGACATTTTCCCCTCCTCATGCCCGTGTCCGCGCATACTAGTATGTAGTTTGCGTGTATCCCTTGCAGCAAACAACGAACCCTTGCAATCTCGAGACTTGGGGCATCACCTTAGGTTTTTTGTTTACTTTTTGCCTGCTGGGGCTTAGCGCCCGAGCTCATCGGAGTGACGGCCCCACTGCCTCCGGAGCAGCATTCAGGTGTCTCTACCAAGTGCTTTCATCTCTTCGAATAATACGAATCCTCACATGAAGCAGACGTAAAGGTTTCTTTGGTAGGTGTTTAAAGACAGTATACATTTGTGTCATTTGTGTCTACCGAGTAAAGGGCCCGAAGTCAACCAACTCATGGACAATTTAGCCTGTGCTTCCATACGGCGAGCTGATGCCAATCATTAAGCCCAATAATTCAGCCCTCATTGTCAAGGGAGGGAGCAACGCGTTGTTGGATGTGGGGGGGATACAATAGATTGAAATGTGACGGGAATCAAGCAATGATGATTGGACTCAGACAAAATCGACTACTAGGCATCTTGTTATGATTAAACTGGCACTGCATCTTTCATGGCAGTACTACTAGCACAAGCAATTGTTGTCGCCAAGCGCAAGAACGCAAATCCTCATGATAAAAACAAACCAAGGCCAGCCATAATTAGACCTTTAACCAAACAATTGCATCGACATATATTTAGACCATGGCAATCATCGGCTCGATGAATCAGTCTCAGATAATGGTCGTGTTGACAATTCCATCGAGCCTCCACTGCCACCCATCATCATCCAGCCGAAACACCACAACACTGCTCCCCGACTTCGCATACACCGTCCTGTTCCCATTCGTTGCAAGACTCTCAAAGTTCAAACCGCCATGAAACCCATCACCCGCGACCCTTTCGACATCAACTCCCACACGGCTCTCGTGTATACTTCCTTGTGAGTCTAGGTATAGGAACGCAAACTCGTACGGCAGCGTCTGCGCCGGTGCTTTGCCTTGGCCGTGGCCGCTTTGTACCCAACCAAGTTGGCTTGTCCGAGAAGACAGAGATATTCCCTCTCCGTTAGCATCTGGGTCATAAAGTCTCTGTCAACACTGCTCTTGAGATCTTGAACGTTCGACGCAAAGTCATATGGTGATTGCCTACCAAGAAAAGTCTTGTCCAGTACATGACACTCAACCTGTTTCGTTGATGAAGCATGAAAGTCCACTGAGCACTCCCAGGGCATAACCTCCCCTTCCTTCTCCACGGCCAGCAAAAGCCCGCTAAACGACCCATCAGGTTCTTGTTTCTTATTCTGCCAATCGCCTGCAATAGCGTGGCCAACTCCCTCCCAGTTTCCGACCCCGTGGCGTCCTGAGAAGGAGTCAAGTTCGACGATATACCAGTCGTCCTTCCTGGCATCCTCTGACATTGCGAGCTGCAACTTTGCGTTTGGATCCTGGTACGAAAGCACCACCACGTTGGTCTCATGCTCACCCTGGTGGAACGCAGCCGAGAGCTTCGATTTGCCGTGTGCAATCATACGATTGGTTCTAGTGGACAGACCCCCAACTTTCCAGCTGCCGCCTGAAGTCATAAAGATATGGGAAACCACATTGTTCTCATCAAGATAGAACAAGTGAGCACTATCGGCATCGTCCACCACGGCGGCCATGGGAGTCCCATCTTTAGCCACCGGAGCGCCCTGAAGCACATCTCGAAACCGTCCAAGGCCCTTTCGCTCAGAGTCCCCTTCGATGTAAGCCAGAGATCCCGCTCCGTCCTGCCAAATTAGAATCTCCCAGCTATCCCTACTATCACGCCGGTCAATATACACCGAGGCGAGATTCGAAGACGAGAGGATCGGGGCAGCTGGCCTTGCAGAAGGCGAAGCCGTAGTTGTTGTAGCGGTAGTCATGGATGGCAGTCCACCCACCGTCGTGGGAAGCGGCACTGAAGAGCTGTCCACCGCAGTCATCAAGCTTGGATTCTCTTGTGTAAATGTCGTTGAAAACGTGGCCATGGTCAGCGCCGACTGTGTGATGGTTTCGGTGGGATGTGCCTTCGTCATGAGGAACGACTTTCGAGTCAGTGTCACCGCCAGCATGACGCAGCTCAGCAGCGTCGAGAAGATAGTCATGGCAATGGCAAACGGCAGCATGCGCTTCCGATAGTACCAAGGTCGCTGAACGGGGTCTCGATGCAGTCCATAGTACTGCTCGCGAGCGGCAGATGGCTGTTGGTCTTCCAAAGACTGCGAGGTTCTAGGAACGCGAGGTGGAACGGGACGAGGCTCGCGACCAGCGGCACCGGCAGCAGCCTGTCTATCTCGCTGTACAAAATAGGCAATGTCAAACAGGGGCATCATGATGAAGATGGGTCTATTGAAGCCGAGAAAGGGTTGGAGTAGACGGTGCGTCTTTCGAATAAAATGGGTCCAGCCGTAAGGGGCTTGCTCATATATATAGAGGAGATGTGTCTGAATGACAACCTTTATAGTTGGCAAAAACTGTTCAGGAGGCCCATCTTGCTTGATATTCGAAGAGTCATCTGTCTGCAAATAATGATGTAAGAGCGAGCCCCAAAGTCAGCATAACGGTTTGATGCCATGGATCGCTACTCAGATTGTTCACATGGACAGCTCACAATCACACCTCATACCTCAGTTTGACCTTGATTGTGGCCTTTTCGTGAGATAACGGGCGTGATAGGCGTTTGATATCCCATGAAAAGAAGTATATTAGCTGAAATTCAGCTGTGACAGAGGTCACTGGAACCTGTGTACATCCCGTTTGGTGTTGACATGGTGAGTGTGGTACAGTGACTTGTAGCTTGCTACTGGTCACCAGTTGTCAATGTTGGTTTGGCTGCGGTATCAAATACTGTGATGATGGCGCAATGGAACATTCATCCTAGGGACGTGATGATGAACGTAGCAGATACTGACTGGAGGCCTTGGTAGGTGGTTTGTCAAGTCCCTCTCACTTGATGACGGTCCTGTGCCAATACCTGTTCTCACTCAGTATCGTCGTCAAGCTAACGAGTGTTTGTATAAGGACGTGACAAGTGATGAAGATGAAGACTGCATCTGCAACATAATGGCAGCACGTTTGGAAGCTGCAGGTTAGAATCGACCCAGACGCCAAGTGCTTGCACAAAGAAGAAACCGTCGCTGCCTCCACGGCAATGTTTCCGAAGCATGAGAGTATGTACCTCTGTACTGGTATAGCAAATTGCGATACCTGTGAAAGAACGGCTCTTATGGGTTATTCACTACCTAGTAATCATGAACTGCACGTCTTGGTTGAGATGAAAGCTTGAGGATGCATCAACAACACTGAATCGTGGTGACTCACCTGAACCCTCGATTGTCCGTTCAAGTGTTGACGTTGTTCCGGTATTCTGGAGACTTGGAGAACCCATGGGAGGTGCCCTACAATGTTCTTTTGGATAAGGGGGCTACAGCAGCATCAATCAAAGTTTCCATGATCAACTGCTACCTGGGGATTGGTACCGGTCTGATACTCTGCGATCAACTGCTCTCAAGATTGGATCGATATTCGCCCGCTCTGGTGGGCAATCATTAGGCGGGCAAGGCTTCAGTCTATAGCGCCCACCTCCGCTAACGGTTTGGCGGGTTAGTGCCAGTTACCAGTGGAGGTTCCAGGTCCTTTTACCGAGTGCACGCCGTCCACCAGGCGAAAAGTGAAGGATTCCAGGTTGCTGGATCCAATCCCATTTGTCCAGATTCCTCCGGGTTACCACCGATCCAATCTCACCAGCTACCTAGGCTCATCGAGACGCTTTCATCACGGCATATCGCCTCGTTTGCTTCACCTGCCCTCTACACACCCGGCATCACATCACACGCCTACCTACCCAAACCGCCTCTTCAAGTCTACAGGAAGATGACGCCGCCTTCAGGTGCCGAGTCCATGTAGATTCTGTCCCCTGTGCCGCCTCGCAGACCACAGACCCAAGAGCACGACAATGTCGCCATGGCCGCGCCCGCACTCAGAGTCAAGTTCGTCGCGTCGGATCCCGCCCGCGGCGGTTTGCCCGTGAAACGCAGACAAGTCCACCAAGCCTGTGACTCATGCAGGCGGAAGAAGGTATCGTGATGCCCCTCAAAGTCCCCCGCCGCTGGCTGGCCATGGAGTTTGCTGACCGTCGTCGCCGTCACGGCTGCAGCGAAAATGCAACCATGCGGAAGATGCCATGGCTGATGACGCCTCATTCAACGACCACAAAGGCCCGCTGGGGGCGTCACCTTCTCAGTCCTCGTGAGGCCACTCAGCCCCCTCCTTGACTGCGCGACCTGTGCGTGTTTGTCAAGACTGCGCTGACACTCCCTTGAGCAAAAAGGCCTGCAGCTTCAGTATCCTCACTCGCGCCTTCAGCCCGCTCCAGGCCCCTTGTCGGGGAAGACGCCACCTCGCCAGCAGCCAGAGGTCGTCTCGGCAGCACCAATCCGCCACCTCCCTTGCGGCGTCCTCTCCCATCAGCCTACGGCAATGGCCGAGCTCCAGCAAACGGCACGCCTGAGGCTGTCGCGCGGCCGCAGTCATCGCGCTTTGTAGGTGATTTGAACCCCGAGGGCATGTTCATGGAGGCGGCAGTCCCCAACGTGACTCGCGCCTCGTCGCAGAAGGGGGACGTGGGCATCTGGTTTCCCTCAACCACCACCAGTCAGCCGTCCCAGTTCATCACATCGCGGCCTCCGCCCGTTATGGACGGCTTCATGCTTCCCTTTGTCCGCGAGCACTGCCTGACCTGCTTGCCCCCTGACGCGGACTATGTGCGACTCAAGAGGGTGTTTCTGCAAAAGGTTCATCCCATCTTTCCCGTCATCCCAGTAGCCGCCCTCGACGGGCCCACGGACAATCCCGCCAACATCGTCCTACGACAACTTGCTTGTCTAGCAGCCGGTTCCGATCCAGAGATGACGCCGTTCCTGCGTCTGAACAACAAGGGCCCCAACCCGCTACGGCCCGCCGAATTCTCCAGCACATTGTCTTCCTCAGTTCGTGCTATCCTGGAGACCAGCATTATTCCCGACAGGGTCGTGCATATACAAGCATTGACTATGCTGTCTCTGTACACACAGCCCACCTGCGCTGAGGAGTCCGACTTGCCGGCCCAGCTTGGTGGTAGGGCGATCCATCACATCCAGACGCTAGGACTGCATCTTTTGAGATATGACGGACCCAACTTCAGTGACTTGGAAAACCTCTTTTGTGCTGTGTGGGCGCTCGACCGGATCAACGCCGCCATGTATGGACGACCGTGTCTGATCCACGAAAGGGATATAGGAGCCGATCTCGACGCATGTATCAGGAAGCGCGAGCCTGCCTTTCGACTTTTGCTCTCAGTGGCACAGTGGCTAGACAAGGTGGTGGAATTGTACCGCCCTGGTCCGAGTGCCCAAGTGTCTGGCTTCGATAAAGTCGCATACATTGACCTCCCGGTTCTTGAAGCCATGATTGTGGACGCAGACGCACTCAAGGTCCCAACATCACTTATTGGTAAGCTTCCCAGACCTATAGGCCCCTGTATTGAAGGGTACCCCTGACAAGTTCGCCAGCTACTATTGAGACATTCTACCATGCTGTCATCATCCTATCATGCCGGCTGCCTCGGCCAGGAACAATAATCGCGGCCTCGACATTACCGCCGCCGTCTGCCAATGCCCGCCGCTCGTTGGCAGCCGAGCGCATCGCATGTGCAGTACCAAGAGACTGCCTGAGCTCCTTTCCATTCATTCCCTACGCTGTATCCCTCGCTTTGAGCGTCGAGTATCGAAAGATGAGGCACAGCCGGCTGCCAATGTTCCGCGCACGAGCCATGAGCGCCTTCAAGAGAAACTGTGATCTCCTCCGAACCTATGGAGACCATTACTGGAGCGCCGGAGTTGTTGCCGGGCTCGGAGAGGGCGTCCTGAGGGAAATGGAGCGCGCGGCCAACACGCTGGCCAAGGACTTGAGCCCCCAACCTGCTGAAGTACAGCCAAGGCCTGTGCCCAAGAATCACGACAGCTCAACTCCACAGGACGCGGGACCGACGCCGTCAGGAGAGGCGCCTCCCATGAATCATACCATGGGCTATGATAACGTCCTAGACTTTTCCGTCATCGAGGCCATTTCCGGGCAGGACGTGTTTGGGCACATTGACCCCAACTTCAACCTCGACGCAGTGGAAGATGCCCTTGAGGCGAACCTTGACATCGGCCTCCCGCCTAATTGGGGAGATTGGGGGCAGTTTGCCACATGAGCAGGGAGAAGATTTTGAGCTACATAACATTCACACTTGAAAAGGCAAACAATTTGGCTCATGTAATTGAGACTATAATATAGAAAACTGGGTAGCGACTTGTTGGTCGCACAATTTAGGATGATTGAGCATATCAATCAAGATCTGCAGTCAATGATTCATAGGTACTCTTGTTGAAGCTAGCGTGGGTGCTCTTGAGCCTCTCTCTCACCTTTCGTTGATCTAGAGCAATCTAGAAGGACAGGAAACGGACAAAAAAAGGAACAAACAATAGGGAGGAGAAGAGGAAAGAAAAAAAACAAATGAGGCAAGAGGAGGAAGAAAAAAGAAATTTCGTCTCCGATACTGGGAATCGAACCCAGGGCTGCTCGGCACTCGAAGGATGAGAGCGAGCGATGTTAGCCACTACACCATATCGGATTTGATATTGAAAAACTGTGCGCTAATCAATTATATAATGCTAGGTCAAGCAGAATCACGCGAATGCTTGAGAAGCTTCATCTGCAAATATCCATGACGCCGTGACGTATCAGCGTAAACCGCTTACGCATATTGTTAGGGATTGATGAGGCTAAACACTGTGATACTACGTGGACTTGCAAAGAGCGGTTGACGTGTTTTAATTGTAATCATAGCTCACATAGTAACTATCTATGCAGCGCTGTGTCTCTTGCTGTAGAACAATATCCCGATCCCACGTATGCTTTTTCAAATTCGATCGTGGTATGGCGTGTTGCCACCGTAACAGCCTCCGTAGAATCGTTGGCTTCTCTCCTATATTGTATGGTTGTTGATAGAAGTAGCGCACCGCAGGTCGGTACCGCATGCTGCCGAATGTACGATACTGCTCTCGTGAAGAAAAGTGATCGTAGGCCAAGCGCCCAGTGTACCTTGATGCTACATCGCGTCGTTAAGAGCGTATGCGCTGACGGCGGCACGGCCGACAGCGTACCTAGTATCGACGTCTCTGGCTCGAAGACGGGCGACACCCATGCGCTGCGCAGGATGGCAATCGTCGGCATATCGACGTCTAATTCGACTTTGACCTCCGCTCGCAGAGACTCTGAAACCCGAGCGATGCGATGCGCAGAAAGTCTTTCGTTTCGAACCGCAAGTCGCAGAATCGCTTCACTTCGTCGGCGGCTTATCAGAAATGTCGCTCGGCTTCCCACGAGCTTGATTCTTCAGCTCGCTCAGGAAATGCTTGAAGAAGCCGTCGGCTCGGCTGCTAGGATTTGGATCGGCTGCAATAGACATTGATCATTCATTAGCCTCTTTGCCTCTATACAGCATTCCACCTTTTGTCGTTGCAGCAGCAGCAGCAGCAGCAGCAGCAGCATACCTGTAGCTTCTCCGGGCGCAAGCGGCTCGTGCGGATTGCGGCCATGCTGCTTCTCGTGAATGGCGCGATGGATGCGACCGACGGCGCGGTGGAAGCCTGGCTGGCGGAGGATCTGGGAGCTGTGTCAGCGACTCTCTCACTCTCGAGCCAAAAGCTGGTAAGGTAAGGTGGTGTCCGCAGGGCACGTACGGATTCAATGATTCTGTCTTCAAAGGCCTGGATGAGCCGAAGCGCATACCATAACGGCGACATGGTGTCTGTCACGAGCTCGCAGCCTCACGTGGCGGGAGGAAGGGTTGCGAAGAGGGCAAGGGGGATGGGTTTGTAGGATTCGGAGAATAAAAGATTGGTGCGGATTTAGTCGCGAGATGATGCTGAGGTAAAGCTGCATGTGCCTCTGCGGCGACTGCGGATAAACATGCGCATCCTCCGACGTCACGTCTTGTCATATTCACGGCAGCAATGTCAAATTTGAGCTCTGTTCATGTGAAAGCAAATGCAAGTAATTGATATTGTCTATCAGTTGCTCTATGCTTATGCGTCCTCGTCTCCCCGTCTAGAAGTGAAGCTGTTGGGTATAGGTTCAAATCATCAAATCATTCCAGTGCGCTCTCCTCCATAATCAAACACAAACGATTAGTCTTGTAGTTGTCTGCGCCTTAACGATTCTTTCAACAATTGTTCGTTCTTCTCCTCCACTGATCCCTTACACCTTGTTGGTCAGGAACTCGCCGATGAAAGACGTAATGTAGTCGGCCTTGCCCAGGGGCACGCCCTCCTTGCGCAGGATGTTGTAGGCGGTCGACAGGTGGAAGAAGATGTTGGGCAGAACATATCCGTTGACGTAGTTGGGGCCGCTCATGGCGAAGGTGCCCAGAGAGCCCATGCCGACGTTGACGGTCTCGCCCTGGCGCTGGTTGATGACGTCCTTGCTGGCAGAGGCGAGGATCTCCTCAGCCTTTGCAATGCGGGCGTAGCAGTCGGCGTACGTCTCGACCTCGCCCTCCCAGGCGTGAGGCTCGGTGCCGGTCAGGCGGGCGACGAGCTTGGTCGTGGTGTCGGTGACCATCTTGACCTGGAAGGTCAGAGGCAGCATGTCGGGGTGGATGCGGGCGTTGAGGAGGCTGGCGCCGTTGGGAGCAGCCTCGCCCTTCTTGAGAATGCTGGTGAGGGCCTTGAGGGCGTTCTGGGCCAGAGGCACAGTGGCGTCGTAGAGAGAGTAGCTCATGATGGGCGGTTGGAGTTTATGATTGATGATGATGGTTCGGTTTTGGAAGAGCGGTTGTTTGTTGAGGTGCGTGTAAGTGTGATTGTGAGTGTGTAGAGGATAGTTGTGGTCGATGTCGTTTGGTCTGGCTATGGAATCTGCAAAGAGAGCGGGAGTGGCCTTGGGTATATATAGACGAGAATCTGGAGATCTGGATATATCTGGCACTTTCTGCAATTCTATATCCTCCACCTGCCATGGTTCGTACACGTACTCGTAGCCCCAAGTTGCACTTGCCAGAACCACTCTTGCCGCTGTATCAGGCACGTTCCTGGTGCAAGTACGAGTGTGCACGGCTGCCCAGTCGCTCCTCCTCCTTCTCCGTCTCCATCTCCATCTCCATCTTCCAACTCCGTCATTCGAGTCCAAACTCCGCCTCATTACAACCTCATCCTCTACTCACGGAGCCAATTACAGGTCCAATTCCGTACTCCAAAACCAACAGCCTCTTCGTACCAAGCAAACGAGACGAATCATGACCCCTGCTCTCTCCTGTCTCTCCCAACAAGCCCCACGGAGAGGCTTCCCTAGCCACAGCTGAGTACTGGAGCTGTTGCCGTGGCCCGCAAGGAGAATCGCTAGCTAACCACTGGATTACTAATTACCTAGAATCGAATCGAACCATTCGCCCCGGGTCAAACCAAGCGAGATGCCAATCGCAAACAACACGACTCAATGCGGTGGATCGCAACCAAACGTGATGCATGAACAAGCAGTTTCGTGTGCCTCGCCTTGCTCGGATCACGGGCTGCCGAGCCCAGTGCGATGCGAGGCCGACGACCCGAAGGAGGGGGGCGGGAAATTTTGGCCATCTGGCCATCTGGAACGTTCGCACTGGGGATCCAAATCAGGCATTGACAGCCGGCAGGCAACGAAACGACTTGTGGTTCTCCGCGCTCCCTGGACTTTGCTGATCTGCCATTTCTGTCTTCCCACTCCCTGGTGTCGCTTCCCGAAATGGACATTGCGGCTATTAGCAAGTCCACAACACACGCTCGGGAGTCGGCTGCTCTGTCAGCACCGTATTCCTACGCTCGACGCTTGACAAATGGCTAGTCACGACGAACAGGGGCGTCGTCCAATACCATCCCGCGACGACTAGCTGAAGGATTCAGAGCTGTCACACCTGCACGATCCAAAGCACCCTGGTTACCAAGCAGATTATATATCAACCTGATGAGGACGTGAAGAAAACTTTTTCTCAGCCTTGAAGGATTCGTGCTAGACCTCGGTTCAGAGCCTACACTGACACCTCATTAACAATCAACGACCATGATTGGAACATACAGTGAGCCGTCCTTCGTCAGCAGCTTGGTTTCACTCATCAGCAAGCGAAGATCACTTCAATATGACGTGGGAAATCTTTTGAAACAACGGTATTACAGGAAGCTGCTATCACGGATGACTCCAAGATGAGTTGTCATCTCATCATCCGCTTGCATGCTCTCGCTTTCGGGCTGCAGACCAACTCCCCCAGTGGTATGGAAAATTACCGGCAAACAAAGTTCCTCCCAAACAATCTGAGGAAAACGGACATCTACTCAATGCAGTCCCAAGGTCGCATTAAACCTCTCCACCACCGCCCTCGCTCCCGGCATGGCTGAACCATCTACGACCAGCTCCTCCAAGCCCATTGCTCGTCGGCCCTCGGTATTCGTCCACTCCCACAGCATCTTCTCTGTCGGGCGGCCGATGTGTTTTGACTCTCCTTCGCCGCCAGGGAAGTCTGGCCCCGGTGTGCCTTCTCGAAAAGCCTGGCGCTGTCTGACGAGATATTCTGCATTGAGGTCTGTCACTGGACATACGGGGATGTAGAGCACGCTTGAATCAGATTGTCCCTTGTGAACCTTGTCGACAGCGTGAATGGCTAGAATGCGGAAGAGTCAGCGTTTTGCACGAATTAGAAGGAGAATGACAAAGAAGCCCAAATAGGAGTTGGGGTTGAACACCTACTGTCGCAATGCCACGCCACAAAAGCCCCGGGCTTGATCTCGGGCACATGGGTCATGGTCCTTGAAAGCTCCAAGTGAGGATGGAGCTCATCGTTGAGCTCCTGCCCGTGCCCTGGATGAGCTCCTTGGAGGTCGCTGGTCATCTGATCACCAGCAGTGAATTCCCAGTTCTTCTCGTCGAGGAACGCACGCCCCTTTTTCGAGTTGTCAACCGGTCTAAAGAAAGGCCTTAGAAGAGTGTATGCAGTCGACATCATCAGGGGATACGTTAACAGAGTGCCCTCTTCTGGTCCTACTCGGCTCATGGAAACCCAGCCTTGCCAAGCTCTAAAGGCACTGCATGCGCCCAGGCCGTTGTACAGATTGTTGACGGCGTCCACTCTAGCGGCGGCGTCCCAGGCATCATACTGTTCCCATCTGCCTTCAAACACTTTGTCATAGACGTGGCCACGGCCGTATCCGTCCTTTTCCCAGCGCTCGACGCTGCCGCCGTCAATGTGAGGTCCGAGTGCAAAGGCCGCATCGCCTGGCTGGCGGATACGGAGCCTATCGGCATAAGACAGCGGGACGTCAAGGGAGATGCGAGCATCGACTGATGGCGACCACCAGAACTCCGACATGAGGAATCTTTGCAGTTTCAGCATGGAAGGGTGTGAGCGAGCCTTGATCTGCGACTCGGACCAATACAGCTCATACACCTGCGGATCGTGAGGTGGGAAGGCTATTTCGGGCGTCAGTATTCTCGCGAGAACCTATGGCTCCTAGTTCCTGAGCCTCACCTCTTGTCTGTGGGTTTTTCTTGACATATTCTTCGATGCAAGTCTTGTATCCCCGCGCCTCCCGCTCTGGGATTACACCATGTACGACCACCACACCCCTCTTGAGAATCTCCCCCTTGACACTCCTATCCAGCCCGTTGTCAAGGTCAGCAAAGTTGATCTGCGGAATGACTTCAGGGCCTTTTCGCGCAATGACTTCATTCTCCCTCTGCAGTTCATGCAACAGCCTCTGCCAGCTGAGGACAATCTCCTTCTCCCGCCCCCTGACCAGCTCTAGCTTGAGTTGTCTGAAGCGATCTGGCAGCGGCGTTTGTTCCGCCCCGGACAGCGAAACAAACGAGTCTGAGATATCGCCCTGCCTCTTGGGCGCCGGTTTTGGAGTGTGCACCGTCGCAAGGCAGCGGCGCAGGGTGGGCGAGGCTCTCGCGAAGCGTGAGCGCAGCATGTTGGTGTCGTGTTGTGAGGCTTCCACCCGCGAAGGCAAGATGGTTTACAACTGTCAGCACAAGGCAACGATGCGAAGCGGCACACAACTCTGAATCAGAGAATAATCCAAAATCGCCATCCGAGGGAACATAATCATCAGACTATTTATCATGCCAACGACTTGGAGGCGCACGGGGCTGCTGTTTTGGGACGTTCCGCGCCCCGCCTCAGCCACGTAAACCTAAATCTCCCCCGGCACGAGGACGATAGTCGCTGTCGTTGGGACCTTTGTTTTTTGATCTCTGATCGTGGCCTGAACGAGATTGTCAAAGGCCCAGAGGCGGCGGAATGCGGTGTTGCGGTATTGGGGCAGGTGAGACACTGTCTGAGATGGGTATCAAACCTGACATCCACACCAAACCGAGCCGTGTCGTTGAGTGTGCACAGCACAAGCAAGCCGCGGCCAGCCTTTGACCCCTAACTAGTTCTTCTTTAGCTCCCAACTCTAACTCATCAGTTCCTGAACGTTGCAAAGCGATTGATATCCATGATCGGTGTTAGATACGACGGAGTGTCCCGCCTGGGAGGTGATACCGCCCCCCCTTTTCCTCATCCTTCTACAGGCACCATGCCTCATGACCGTGTAACAAAGCTTCCTTCCGGCCGACGCGTCTTCCTCCCACTTCTGATCACATGAGTGCTTCCTCCTAACCCGAAACCCCAAGTCCATCGAATCAATCAGAGGGCAACGGCGGGAGAAGAGGAAAGCATCCCGAAAGGGGGGGGTCACTACACAAGATGACGAGCTATCAACTTTTACATGGCGTCATTTGTGTAAGATCATTGGCTTGCCGTAGAAAGCAAAGCCAGGAGCACAAAATGACCTGCCTCATCGTCTATCTATAGGGCGAGCACCTGATCACATGGTGACAGCCGATGCCTGTCTTGCCAGACCAGACGATATAGGCTAAAGAGTAGAGGTTCCATCCATTCGGCGATGAGATTTTAGAATGTTCGATGCTCCTGCGTGTGTCCAACATGGATTCTGGCCATATGAAGAGCTACTGCTACGCCAATGGCTGGTATTCGGTCTTTATTGTGGGAAGATGTGCCAGGGAGGGGGGTTTTCAGCTCAGCTGCAGAGCATGGTGGTTCGGATGGTTTGCCGTTTCAGGTCTCACAGACTAGAGAAGACTGCATCCCATTACTATCATGATGAAGTACAAGCACTGATAAGACCATAATATACTGAATATAACAATAAGAACAGCTCTTCGGTTCGTGGTACTATTTCTCCGTCTCAGCAATCTACGTCCGTCCTCCTTAGAGCAGCCTCTCCACAACACACTCTATCCCCCTACCGTCAAATCCTCTCACCAATCATCATACCATATTCAAGCTTATCTCAACCCATGGACCAAAATCCTCTGACCCAAAAAAGGGCAAATCACCGAGTAATAAACCCAGATAAATCACGTCGTAATACTTCCTATGTATGCCCCAGGTAATAACACTTTACATCATCCCCCACGGCAAAATTAAGCGTAGGAGAATATCATCGGAGTAATTTCCATGTCTCTGTATCTGTTCCCCCCCCGGCATGTCTCCTTTAGGCAAATCCGCTTCCTCCACACAACTCCCCGGTCTCCACTTCCCCGAAACCACCTTTGCTCGCCTTTTCTCGGATTGAACTTCTTGTTGATTTAACGTCTATCTTGTCGCACGCCATTTGTGATTTCTAGGGGGGGAAATCACATATAGGCTAATGGCTTCCTTTTTTAACATGAAGTTATCGGGCTTCTGTTGTATGAATTCCTGTTCGTGCGTGCACAGGTCTTGCATCCTGGTCGTCTTGAACTACTATGACTCTGTGTGTATTGCTCGTATAAGAGCATGAAGGCTCGTTCGCCTACATCTCTCACTTACACGGCATGAACCCTCTCCGCCTCTCCTGTAAAACACTTGCTGAAGTGCTGCGTTCCTCACACACCTTATTCCCACGATAGAGCCACCTGTTCCAAGAAAAAAAAAAAAAAAAAAGAGCTACGAAATACAGCATCTTCTAGTAGGTATTCAACAACCGTCATCGACGACATTAGCCCAAGCGTTTGTCCAGAATAGATAGCCAAAAGCACCTCGTCAAAAGGCATAAGATAGAGACGGAGAGGACCAGAATCATTTCATCAAAAACATACAAGGGCTACACCAGCACCAAAAGAGAAGAGAAAAAAAAGCAAGCTTCCCATGATATTGTACCTATCCACGGCCCTCATTCAATGTCAACTCGTTCAAGCCTCTTCTTCTCTTCTGTGCTCTTCCCTGCTCTGTTCTGCTTTCCCTCTCCTTGCATTTCTTTCCCCCTCGGCTCAAGCATAGACCAAACTGCCAAGTACTACTGCTGAAAAATTCAACAATACCCAAGAAGAAATGCAGCGAGACTAACAAGTGCAGAGGACTTGCATGCGGTACATATGAAATATGTGTGAACGGAAGGGGGTAGCATGAAAAGGGTTCATGACAAGAATTCCTCCAGCGCACAAAAGAGTAAACCAAGGGCCCCCCATCCACCAAATGAAAAGCATCAAGGT
>LFMI01000226.1:6698-18879 GCA_001050175.1 Trichoderma parareesei | reverse complement strand
CCCCCCCCCCCCCCCCCCTCTTCCCCATTGCTTCATCCGACTCTTGTCTGACTTTGACGAATGACACACAGCTTGTCTGCTCACTCCGCCTCAGCCTTCTCCACCAAGTCTTCTTCATCCACGTCATCATCCGCGGCTTCTGTCTCGTCCGGTTTGTCCTCGTTGGCGGCCTCGACCTCCTCGGCGACCACCTGAGCCGCTTGAACCAGTTGAATCTCCTCAGCCTTCTCCACCTGTCTTTGGTTGGCCCTCTCAATGGCCGCCTGGGCTCCGGCCCACGGCCTTCTCCCTCTGCCCATGTCAAAGAGCCTGTATACCGCCGAGACGTTCGGTCCGTCCATGATGAACCTGTACAGCGTCCTGTTCTTCCACCAGAATCTCCACGCCTCCCAGCCCCATCCCTCGAGTCGTTCTATGACACCCGTGCCCGCGGCATCATTGAGCCAGGCATATGTGCCTCGAAGATCTATACGGAGACCCAGATAGGCCAGCGGACCGTTTTGGAGGGCTCGCACCACGAAGTTGTAATGGGAATCAATCTCCCTCTTCATTGCCCGCGGTGAGGGCAGCGGGTAGCTTCCGGACCACATACTGGCGAGTGCCATGGTAGCAAGATCGTAGAGCACAAAGGTAGGCCGCAGAGTCGTCAGGCTGCCCAGAACTGCCAGTGACTCCGGGTATCGCTCAGACAGGATGCCGTGGTATAGCCTCTGGTATTGGCACTTTTGATTGTAATACTTTGCCGACTTGAGCTCCTCGAACGCGTCCACGGAAAAGTCAGCATCCGCAGGATGGCCCTCGCCTTGGATGAGGGACAGGTCGTGATAGTAGCCGCAGCAGAAGATGATGGCATCAACGTCGGTGATCTCGCTGCCGTCCTTGAACACGACGGTTCGTGGACCGGCAACACCCATGATTCCAGAATAGACCTTGACACGGCCGCTGTCCAAGAGCTCCGGCAGGTCGTCGCACACAAAGGGACTGCGGTACAACGGACCGCTGACAGCGCCGCTGAAGCAGGGATGCGCCCTCAGGGTGGGAAAGGCGTAGCTTTGTACGAGGCCGATGGCTTTGCCGGCGAAGTAGTTTGTGGCGTTGGGAGACAGTCGCAACAGCGTTCGTACTTTCGCGTCCCTGCGGCGTGTCATGTAATGGTCCCACGGTCGTCCTCGGATGGTCCTGGGAATCTAGATGTCGGCATCAAGCAAACTCTTGTCAGCGGGGCTTCTCGCACTCCTGAGCCGCGAGCTCGAGACTACCTACCAAGGAGCACCGGCTCCTGCTGCTGAGATACAGCTTGTTTGCACCGGCCTTGTCCAAGAAGCTCAGTGTGTCTGCTCCGGTCGAGCCCAGGCCGACGACCAGAACGTTCTTCCTAGCGTATCTCGTCGGGTCCTTGAAGTCGCGAGAGTGGATGGCGTCTCCGGCAAACTTTTCGATGCCCTTGATCTCGGGCACGTTCACGACGTTCAAGCCGCCTGTCGCCAGGACGACTCTGTCATACTCTCGCTCCTCTTCGTCGCCCGTCTTGGTGTGCTTTGTCGAAACGACCCAGACGCCGTCCTCTTCGTCTCGTCGGATGCTCGTAACGGCCGTCGAAAGCTCAATGTGCTTGATCAGTTCGAACTTGTCTGCGTATGCCTCGAGGTAGTTGCCGATCTGTTGCGCCGAAGGAAATGACGGATAGTCTGGTAGGGACAGGATGGTTTAGCAAAGCCCCTCGTCTACAGCTCTTTGTCCGTCTTCCTCCTCCTCTCTCTGTCTCTCCCCTTCCCCCCCACCCATCTCCCTCTCTGTGAGAAACTTACCATCCGGCATTGGGAAATCGGTAAAGGAATTCTGCACCACGACAACTTGCCAATGAGCTTCTCTTTCTTTCTTCTCACGTGCCCAGGATAATCCAAAGACAAAGGCGAGATCCTTTGTTCGCAGGAGTCCAATCGCAAGCGCAATCGCAGCGGCAGCCACTCACTGTTTCTTTCGACATGTTGACCCTCGTCTCCGGTAGCGCCGAGACTTGCTGCGCGTCCAGTGAATGGTGCCAATTGCCTCCGAGATACTCGTTCTGCTCCAGGGCTCTGACGTTTAATCCCTGCTCGACCAGATTTTTCACCGCCAGCAGACCGGTGACGCCCGTGCCAACAACGCACACATTGTTTCCCACGCCGCCTTTGCCTGTGCCGTACAATTCCATGGTGCTGGCCGGGGGTGTTTCGTGATCAGGGCAGAGCTGGTGGGGAGGAGGAAAAAAGACGGAACAAGACAGACAGAGAGAGAGAGGTCAATAATACCGAAAAAGCTCGAGGTTGGCGCCGTTGGGCATCTAGCTCAGGGGTGATCCCTCTTCCCCCCCCCCTCCCCCCCCGTCCCGTCAGCTATTATCGACTATCTGCTAGTGCCATCTCAGAAGGAAGAGAACCGCCTCCAATAACAAGAAGCGAACTAGCGATCTGATCAATGGCTGGAGGGGTGGACCCGTCTGACGCCGTTGGAGATGGATCCCGGACACTAATAAAGTAGCAGCAGCAAGATCTATAACATTTACACGTCGGTTATGATACCAGAGGATGGAACCATGTAAAGCGTGTGATGAATTTGAAACCCGATAATCTGTAAACACATGATCACTGATTGTGACTATACCACGTCTTTGATCTGAAAACTCACTTATAGAACGCTCTGGCGGCAATGCCATGTCGCAAACAGAATACATTATACGGCCACCATCACCAATCCAACCCTACAGCCCATACCGACAACATGGCAGCCCGGCTGCTATTCGACGCAGAAACGCCCGGTTGGCTCATTGAACGGCTATTCTACAGCAAAGTGAGGTCAATGTGAGTTTCACAAGGTAGGACGGCATCTCCACAGGAGCCAAGTTTGTGTGGTGACGAGTTTCATTACAGCAGCTGCCAACCTGCCGTCTCAAGTGCCAGGCTGCCTGCATTTACTCACAGTTGCTATTTTGCCCTCCTTGTGCCCTTCTTTGACGATGACTCGGGTCACCAGACACTGAATAACGGCCGTCATTTCATGTTATATTCTTCGTCCTTCCCTGCCAATTTCTCTTTCTGATAGATCCCTTCGCTTCCCATATCGAGTGCTGTTCAACTGCGCGTCAAGTTTTCAACATCGGAGGCCAGTCGCTTGACCTCAGCTGCCAGAGCTATACAGACTCATACCCACCCTCCTTCTCATCAGGAATGGAAGACTTACTCCAACACATTCGCCCAGCTTTGTTGGCTGAAGAGGATAGGCAATGGGAGTGGGACTGGAAGAAGTTCTACATGCAGCCAGAGATCCTCTCCACGGATCTACACGACCGGTTTAACAGACATACGCTGCCGATAAGCCACCCCAATGCCTTCCACAGAGAAGTTGAGGGCTGTATCGAACTCGCTGCGACTGAAGAGGAGTTTTTGTCGAAACTTGAGGAACAAAAAACCCAACACGTACAGCAGGTAATGAGGGCATGGAGGAGCATCTGCGCCGTCATTGAGTCGAATTCTTGGCTGTTGGCCAGCCCGGATGGGGGCGACAAAGAGGATGCCGACAAAGAGGATGTTGACAAAGACGAAGGTGACAGAGGCGGTGATGACGGCCATGATGAAGAGGGTGACAACTCAAAGAACGGCAGCAATGAACACAGAGGTTTAGCGACTGGAAATGCTCACTCTGCAGCAGGTTCTAATGAGTCTCCCAACTGTGGCACTGCAACCTCTTCAAACCCGGCATCATTCTATCTTGACGACATCACGAGCAAACTCGCGGAAGGGAGGAAGCGATGGGCAAAAGAGACGTGTGCCGGAATTCTACAGCAAAGAAGGACGCAACGACTTGCTGCTCCCTCGGCTTCAGCTCGTACGACTGCTGAATTGACTGCTCCAGGCTCGCTATTCTGCGCCGGCATATGGGATCCTGACGGGCTACTTCCTTCAAGAGACCTTTCTGGGGGCCCATATCTTGGCCAAGCTGAAATCCAACCCGCCAAGCCTACTCCAATTCCAGATTCTCCGGTGAACAACCCTCTCAAGCGACCTCGAGACTCTCCTCAAGAGAACATCAGTGAACAAATTCTCAGAGTCATAGAGGCCGAGTTGACTGGTCTCGCAGGAGACGAAGACTCTGGAGAGGAAATCTCTGGCTTGACCAAGTTCGCAGAGCCACCGCTGGACAGACCCACGAGAGACAGCGTTGCACGCGAAGCATCGCCATCGATATCAACCCGAGAGCCCATGGACATAGATGCGAGCGAAGATGGTGATGTCGTAATGACAGATGCTGCGATGACAGAGCATCCGGCGCCTGAAGCTTCCAGGACGGCACCTCGCGGCACTCGTCGACAAGACAAGCGCGGAGTCAGGAATGGGAAGCCCTCGCGCGGGAAACGGTCGGCGCCTCTGCAGCAACAACAACAACAACAGAACAGGGTCAAGAAGAAGCAGAGCCATCGCCGTTCATCACAAGGGACAAAATCACCCGCTCTACTTGATCGGCTCTTACGATCAACGCGGTCTTCTAGGCGGGACTCTGGGCACGAGTTGTGGTATCTTGGTGATGATGCCACGGCTTGCCCCGTCACGAATGCTGGTTGAATGGGCACACCACTAAAGTAAGAGGGCCTCAGGATTGAGAGGCAAGTCAAAGAGGAGGGCATACCCATTAGCCCGGCAGGCCTGGACAGTGTGTAGCCTTTCTCTGGTGATAGACTACTGGTACATTGTGGCCTCTTTGACATCTATTGGAATGGCTGTTGATTTGACAAAGTCGGAGGTAGCAGCGTAGTCAAAGACAAAGAACCACCTGTCACAGCTGACTCCAGCAGGACATGGTCGTCGTCCTAGGAGGGCTGGGTGCAGCGGCAAAGTCTTTGAATGGCTTGATGAACGGCTTTTCCTGGACACATGTCACCAATAATCACATCACGGATTCGCTTTGGTCCCCAGCAATAAAACTTACTTCAACCTGCTCGGAGACCCTTTTTGGAGCTATTGCATATTTGACGGCATTGAGTTGCTTTGCCGTTGCCTCTCCTGCAGTTTTTGCCTTGACAAGATCGTCCTGGTTCGATATGTCGACGTCTTGCTTCGAAGGCGAAGGTCTTTTAATGGACGGTTCAGAAGTCTCCGATGGCTTACAAGACATGTCTACGAGGCTCTGAGAGTTCTGCTCGATGCTCTTTTTCAGCCACGAAGAGTAATATTGAGCCGCGATCAAGCAACCGACTTTTGTATGTGCAACGATGCCTGTTTACTTCATCCTAGGACGCCAGCTCATGACGCTAACCTTTACAAGCAGCTTCGGATTGGATTCAAGAACAAGATATCTCGGAGACATAGTAGAAGACCAAGAGAAGTCTCGATGCTGGAGGGCTATGATCTAGTCCACACTCTTCTAGACGAGTACACGGGTGAACGATGGCGGATAATATCGTGGGCTTCAGTGTCGGCATGATTGTAGTAGCTCCAGCTCTACACAACTACCACTGTCCACGTAGCTAAATTGCTCTTGAAGAGCGAGATGTGTCCTAAGCAGCTGTACGAGAGCGAGTATATAGGAGACTTGACTAAATGTGCTCTCCCCAATACAACCTTGTGAGCCATTGTCTGCTTTCCTAATCGACCTCATCTCTTCATTGTATGAGAGCATTGGGATGAGAGAGTGATATGAGGATGCTTTGTCGAAACAGGGCAGGTACTACTTTCGTCATATATATGTGGTTCTTGGAAAGTGTCAGTGGCCCGCCTTCCAAGAAGGAAATGTTCGCTGCAGGAAGGAGCTGCTACGGATAGGTAGGTAGGTACTATCTCGCCACACTGAATGTAAACGTGTCCCGTCCCCCTTTTTCTCTCCTTCATTCTCTTCGTTTTCTTGCTAGGCATACTCTTGAACTGGACTACTGCTTCGACCAGAAGTCTCTACTTACCGCCGTTGTTCTGCAGTGCCAATGCGCCTTTCTAGCCGTCGATGACACAGAGGCTCATACAATCCGCGGCATCATCACAATGGCACAGGAAGTGCCCCAGATTAGATCCCTTACTTGCCATTCTCTTTGAAAGTCCGCATCAATTTGCGCCCCATCCTCGATGTTTGCCTCCGATCATCGTCTCGTCTCTTGGCAATTCAGCTTTTACAGGCCGATCTCAAGGAGTGAGTTTCAAGGAGAGTATCTGTTCAATCTTGAGCCAGTTCAGAGGCATCCCATGATCAAAGGTAACCAGAAAGCTAATGTGCGACTATAGAATTGACTTTACTTGTCAGCGTTCGCCTCTGGAAGCTTCAACGAACGATCGGTTCCTGTCTAAGTCGCCGAGATGCCATCCCTCACCTCCCCAAATTGCGCCATCTCCTTCCGATGTCCAAAGCACCTTAGGTAGTTATTCAGCGGCTTATACCACATGGAACGTCAATCCAATAGCGACAGTCGCACGGCCTTGCATTCATTCTACGGCCGTATGTCTATAGCAACGACATGGTCGAGGGGGGAAACGACGAGTATCCCACTGTGGATATTACAAGACGCTGTTCTACAGAAAGGAATCAACAGAACCACGATGCACAATGTGAGTGGCTTTCCGCAAGTAAAGAGATCAGAAATGGATTCAAACATTCATTCTGATGCTGCACAGTCCAGTTATTCAGCGCCTGTTCAAACTCAAACCGAGCCCTGCTGCAAGATTTTGTGGCCAGAACGACTCGACACTCGTGCCTATGCTGTTTTGATACTGTAGGCGCAACCAGACAGCGCTATGTTCTCATGACTCACTAAAGGGCGCTCCATAGTGTCGCCATATCGCAACAATTTTCAGCAGCCATTTTACACTTGCAACTCCAGCCACGGAAAATGGACGAGGCTATCGAGCAACTTCTGGAATGGACGACCTCCATAGGCGTCAATCTGAACGGCATTCATCCGAAAGCTCTCCACGGACGAGGCATAGGTATAGTTGCTACCCGGCAGCTCGAGGTAAGCAAACCTGCTGCTCTTGGTTTTCCATCCAGAGTCTGACCTTGGCTCTCTTCATGCTGGTATCCATGCGCATATCAAGTACTAATTCAACTCTAGGCCGGCGAAATCATCCTTAAAGTCCCCATATCGGCTTTGCGCACCCTCAGCAACACTCCCAAGGACATCACCAAGAAGCTCAGCGGCGCCACTGTCCACACCATCCTTGCTGCTTCCCTCTGCCTGGAGTCCAGCCCTGAACTTGGCAAATGGCGCCCCGTCTTTCCCTCTCGGCGAGACATAGCCTCCAGCCTGCCCATATGTTGGCCGGCCAAGCTGCGATCTCTGTTGCCGCCGGGAGCCAAGATCTTGCTTGCAGCCCAGCAGGAAAAGTTCAACAAGGACTGGGCTCTTGTGGAGGCGGCATATCCACAGCTTCAGAAGGATGAGTACCTGTACAACTGGCTGCTGGTGAATACTCGAACGTTTTACCATACGAATCGCAAAACGGACAAATTGCCCAAGGAAGATCATATGGCACTGCAGCCCGTGGCGGATCTTTTCAATCACACCCCCGAGGGCTACTGCACCGCCGCCTTTGACGACAAGTTCTTCACATTCACCACGACGCGGACACACCAGCCTGGAGAAGAAGTGTTCATCCGCTACGGGCCTCACGGCAACGACATGCTGCTGGTGGAGTACGGTTTCACTCTACCATCGTCCCTGAACCCCTGGGACGAAACGTGTCTGGATCCCTACATCTGCCCTTCCTTGACCGCTGACCAGAGGGAGCGCCTCGAAGCTGCGGGCTTCTGGGGAAAGTACATGCTCGACTCTCAGACGGCATGCTACCGCACGTACGTCGCTCTGCGGATGCTCTGCCTGCCTCCTCGGCATTGGCAAGACATTCTAGATGGCCTACGGGACGAAGATGAAGACAGCCCCGTCATCAATGCGGCACTGCTGAAGGTGCTCACCAAGTACGACAGCGACATCACCAGCTCTCTGGAGCAGCTCGCTGGCAGTTCTGTCGGCGATGAGGAGATGAGGGGAAGCCTGACGGATAGATGGCTCCAGATCCGACAATTGGTCACAGCGGCGATCGAGCGGCTGCAGAGCTAGCAGTGCTGGCATTTCGAATAGCACCCAGCCTCCCTCTTCTTCGCGAGATTTTCCGATTCCGACTGGTTTCATCAAAGTCCTCATCATCAGACGTACACGTACGTAAGCGGAGATGGAAATTCCAGCATTGCTGTCCCTTGGTTCAATCATCAATTTGCCCCATCCTTTTCAGTCATACCCTGATCCAGCCTGGACTGTGCTGTCCCCCTTTCCCTATACTCCGCAAACAGTCGAGGGGAGAATATATAACAAGCCATGAGATCCCAGAAAGAACGATAGAGGGTGCAAAAGGAGCTGACAGGATTTCCACAAGACATTCTCTGAACCTTGCATCTTGATAACCCGGCGTTTGTTCTATTATACATTGTTCCCACGAATGAAGAAGAATATTGACGAACGAAATAAAACGAAAAGAATTAACGAAGCCCCTTTCCTGATGCAACCTGATAAGTGATTTTCCCAACGGTCCGCCAAGAAGGTGAATAAGGTGGGGGAATTCCCGTCCCGTTCCCCCCCCCCAATTCATAGTGCTTTTGCAACCAAGCATTGGAACCTCGAGCTCCAGTCATCATCCTGCGATGGAGGCGGAAAGGAGGGTATGCTAACGCCCGTCGTTTACTCGGGACGAGGTCGCTTTGCGCCGTGAGGGTTGCCCCAGTCACCACCACTATTACCTCCGCCGCCGCCTTGCTGTCCGAAGCCGAATCCGCCCGGGAAGTTGGGAGGCATGCCTTGGAAGCCTATGCAAAAGTTAGCACCGTGCCGTTCAGGAGGGCGAGGGAACGCATAAAGAGACGGACTAGGCTGGGGGACTGGTCTCGGAAAAATGGGCAGTGGCGGTGGTGGGACGTGGCCATGGTGACGATAGCCGTCAATGAAAAAGGTATAGTGACGCCAATATTCCACTTGGCAGAAACCACAGTTGTGTGTCAACGTGGCATGAATCAAGCAGAGCGAAACCGGGGGTTCTGACAGGCCGATGCCGTTGGAGCCGGAATAGTAATGCCGCCCGTATTGTTGCGCGCGGGCTGCAAAGGGAGCCAGAAAGCCCCTGGCAAACGACGCTTGTCTGAAGCTTCCTGGGTGGACTTGAGGGTTCTGCCCCGGCGGCACTTGCGGCTGTGGTGGCACTTGCTGCGGAGGGTTCTTTGTTTCCACAGCCTCTGGCACTTGCTCGGCATGGAAACTGTCATCACAGCTGTTCTCTTGTCCTGCCCGATGCTTCACTTGAGCTCGGACTTCCTCAGACTGCTGCTCCTGGGCTTGCTGCGTGGCAAGTGGCTGCTCACCAGCCTCCTGCGTAGGCCCCTGAAGGGGGTACTGCCTCTCCTGAGGTTGCTGCTGTTCCTCCTCGAGTGGATCCTCTTTTTGAAGCAGCCCCTCGCGTGACCCGTTATCGGCCACGCCCGTGGGCGAGACGACTGGTGATGGTGTAGTGGGTGTTTGCATCGACATGGAGTTCTAACCCGCTGCCGGGACAACTTGAAGGGGCGGGGTCTTGGGGGTGGGGAGAGTGTGAGTGTGGGCGGATTGCATACCTGGCATTGCGTTACCCATCATTCCCATACCCATGTTGCCGGGCATGCCCATGCCCATGCTTCCCATGGGGTTCATGCCCATCATGCCGCCGCCGGCTCCGCCTCCGCCTCTGCCGCGAATGATGGTCTGGACGCCTCTCATGGGCCCTCCGGGGCTGCTCTGGCCGCTGAACACGTAATGAGTACCGCCGCCGCCGCCGGGTCTGCCCATTGGCCCGTTGAAGCCGCCGCCACCTCCCATGTTGTTATTGTTGTAACCCATGTTGGCGCCGTAGCCCCGGTTGAAGTTGGGGTTCATGCCGCCTCGGTTTCCGCCCATGCCGCCTCGGCCGCGGAAGCCTCCGTAGTTGCCTCGATCGCTGAAGGATCCAGAGGGAGCGGCTCGCGGCTGCTCCTTAACGCGGGCCGGCGCGTCCTTTGGCAGGGTCCTAAAGGGGTTGACGCCAGGATTCCAGTAGGAAATGGTCATCTTCTTCTGGCCGGGCTGCACACCCTCTGAGGCAACAGTGTCGATGTAGCGCTTTGCAGCGGTGGAAGCTTGACGGGTGTGGAACTCGACATAGGCTTGGCTAATAGGACGAGGCAAGATAGATAAAGTCAGTAATACGATACAGCAGATGGAAGATTGAGCGAGCCACAAGATATCCGGATTTGCAGACTCACCCTTTGCTCTTTCCATTGACCTTGTGCTCGCTAAAGGTGAGCTCCTTGACTTCCCTCTCGCAATTGGCCTTTCGCAGCCAACCTCGGATGTCATCGTCTGTCGTCCACCAGTTGAGTTCGGAGATCATAATGGCAGCCGTGGCGCCGTTGTCGACGGGCCGATCATTGTGTTCGTGCTCCTCCGACTTTCTCTTGACCCCATGGTGCTGCTGTTGCTGTTGAGATTGATGTTGATGTTGCTGTTGGTGTTGTTGATGATGATGTTGTTGTTGTTGTTGTTGTTGTTGTTGTTGTTGATGTTGAGGGTGCTCCTCGACATCTTCGCTACGGCCGCTCTCATAGCGGCGGTCGTCTTCGTGTTCGTGGTCCCTTTGTCTATTGTCCCGACTGTGATAGTCGTAGTCATCTCGCGAGTTGCCACCGCTATGGCGGCGCTCATCCTGGCGAGGCTGGTCGTTGGCTTGGTCGCTGGCATCGCCTTCGGCGTCGCCGTAGAAGTCAATGTCGAAATCGGAGTCACCCATTTCGGCGGTCTCGATGGTTGGTGGGAATTCGCCGACGCGGACAGTTACATGAAAGTCGCCGTTGTTGAATTCGGATTGAGACTGTGACGCCACTAATGAAACGACAGTTTGTTATTATGATACTCAAGAAAGCGAGATACATGCGATGCCCGTTGGCACGTAGAGTGAAAGAAGAAGGCCATGATTCACTGATGCCCGGCCGCTCGGAAACGTCTAGCGTACTGGTAGTGTTTCTCTTCCCTCTTCCCGCCGTCGCTTCTCGAATTGCCCAGAGAAGGAGAGTTATCAACAGGGACAGGAAACGGGAACAAGGTGGTGACAGCAACACAAAGGCAGCGATGGGTAGGCAAACAAGGCTGTACCAGAGAGAAAGAATCAAGTGTGACAGGCAGGCGTATAAAAGGGCAAGGTAGACTTGCTGGTACGTACAGTCCCCGAGAAGAACGAATCCCAAGAGCAGGTTCGAGTTCTCTCCAAGCCCGACAATCTCTGTCTTGCTCCCTTGCCGTTGGCGTTTGCAGCCAGAGGTTCACAGTACCTGTACCCTATGTCCTTCGGCCGGTGTGGGTGGTGGCGGCCCAACCCCAATTGCGGATCGTGAAGTAGTATTGAGTGGCGAGGCGGGAGAGAGTGATTGGGAGCTGGTTGAGGATGGAAAACGGGAGCGACGGGATGATTGGAGGTGAGCGAGGAGAGGGAGAGGAGAGGGGCCAAGCTTATCTCTACCTTGTCACTAGCTCGGCTGGCTGGGCCAGGCAGTTGTTGGCGTCTCGAGACTCGATCGGCAGCAGGAAGCTCTTGTTTTCTCCTCGCGGTCAGCTAGAGATGATCCGGCAATTGGTTCGCGTTGTATCTGGTGGGACCGGATCGAGGCCTGAAATGCGCTGTGGCCAGTCGGGAGCTTGCGAGATGGCTGCCAGGCAAGACAAGCTTTATTGGCCGAGGTCGGGAGGAGAGGGAGTGAACAGGGGGGCAAACCGGCAGAGGGAGGAGAAGAAAAAGAAAGCAGACGAAGGATAATTATAGGGAGGCCAGCAGATGGAGACGGAGTAGAAAAAGGGGCGAGATGGATGATTGGCGACGGAAATTATAGGCGAGAGGAAAATGGGAGAGGTGGAAGAAGGGAAGAGAAAAGGAATGAGAAAAGGGAAAAAGAAAAAAAGAAAGCAGGTTACCGGATGATGGCGCGAAGACGGTAGTGGCGCGTCACTTGTTCTTGCTTGCTGCGCTTTGAAGGGCGCCCGACCTTGCTCAACAGGTACAGCGACACCGAGATTTGCCGGCGCAGTGACCTCAATTGCCAGCAACGACAGTACAAGGACACCAACACCAAACCGGCAAACAAGCGGGATCGAGCTGCTTTTCTCAAATGACGAGGCTGC
>LFMI01000225.1:49389-65122 GCA_001050175.1 Trichoderma parareesei | reverse complement strand
GACCCCCCCCCCCCCCCCCCCCCCCTTTTTTTTTTTTTTTGGTGTGAAATTGAGTCTAACTGGGGAGACCAGGTTGCAAATAGACACAATTATATCCTGTGGCTCAAGGAGCTGCTGGACACGACATCATACGACGAGCCTGGCGGGAAAGCCGTAGGGCTGGACATTGGCACCGGGGCGAGCTGCATCTACCCGCTGCTTGGATGCGTCCAGCGTCCGTGGTCATTCATCGCAACCGGTGCGTTTTTCCTTCTGGCCCTACCGTTTACCTCACTGCCGTACTAACAGCTCTGAAAGACATTGACGACAAAAGCCTGGAGTGGGCCAGGAAGAATGTCAAGCTCAACGACCTTGAAAGCCGAATCCAAGTCATCAGCCGCAAGCCGGACGACGCTCTCATCCCACTAGAAGACATCAAACTTGACTCCCTCGACTTCACCATGACCAACCCGCCCTTTTACGAATCCGAAGAAGCAATGGTGAAAAGCGCACAAGAAAAATCCCGCCCGCCCTTCACCGCATGCACCGGCGCAAAGGTCGAGATGGTGACGCAAGGCGGAGAGGTGGGCTTCATCGAGCGCATCTTCCAAGAGTCGCTCGTGCTGCGCGAGCGCGTGCGCTGGTACACCGCCATGGTGGGCTTCTTGTCCAGCCTCACGCGTCTGATAGACAAGCTGAGGGAGCACAAGATTGACAACTACGCCGTCACCGAGTTTCAGCAGGGCAACAAGACGAGGCGGTGGGCGATTGGATGGAGCTTCGGCCCGTTGCGTCCTGCACAGCACGTCGCGAGAGGGACCAAGGCGGCTTTGTCAAAGGGGATCCTGCCGGGCATCACAGAGTATGTCGCCTTCCAGATGCCGCTCGGCGGGAGCATTGGCCGCTTTGCAGAGAATCTGAGCAGCGCTGTTGGGGCACTCGATCTCATGTCCTGGGACTGGGACAGAGAGAAGCTCCAGGGCGTCGGAAGGGCCGTGGACAAGGTATGGGCCCGGGCGTGGCGGCGGCGGAAGAAGCGCGAGGCGGAGGCGGGCGAGCAAGGGAAGGGTGAAGACAAGGCGACGGAGCAGGTGTGCACGTTCGGCTTCCGCGTTGCCGTGAAGGTGTCGCGAGAGCATGTCTCTGTCGAGGCGTGGTGGCTGGAAGGGCACGATGAGTTGGCTTTTGAAAGCTTCCGCGGGTTCTTGAAGAGTGCGTCAGAGAAGGCCGCCAAGGACATGAAGGAGAAGGCCGCCGAGGACGGGGAGAAGAACTCTGCCATCTGATCTATTCAAGTTGTATTCATATCCTCCCTCACTGCAAGCCAAGTCAATATAAGAAGCACCGTCTTTCTATATACATGAGCATCCATCCCCGAGCTTCAAGGCAAATGCTTATCAAAACCCGCCTCCACAAGCCTCTTCCCCGCCTCCCAGACCTCGTCCGGAATCTCCTGCTCAATCTGAAAACCCCTCGCAGGATACTCTTTGATCCTCACCAGATCCCCCACCATGATACTCGTCACCAGCTCCCGCGGATTACTCGCATCAGGATACTCGTCAAAGCTCAGCTCCGGCGAAGACACGGTGAACAGCGTCCGCTGATCGGGCCACTGCTTCCGAAACGTCGCATACGTCCGCCTCTCCATGTACGGCTTCTGCACAAGCACCAAGCTCTGCTTCAACTCCTCCAGCAGGCCCATCTCGCGCAACAAATCATACGTGAAGCGAACGTTTTCGCCCGTGTTTCTCGCGCGCGGCTCGACGATGATTCTGTCATCGGGGACGCCCATTTCGCGCGCAATGGCCGCGAAGACTACCGCTTCGGGCTCGGCAAAGAGGCCCTTTGTGAGGACGCCAGAGTCCCCCGAGAAGATGAGGTAGGGCGCGATGCCGTCGAGGTAGAGCTGGGCTGCGTGGGCGGCGATGCGCGTGTCGAGGCTGCAGAGGCAGAAGATGGCGGAGGCGGGGCGGAGGGGGAGGTTCATTTTGTGGTAATTGTAGACGAGGGTTGCGTCTTTGTGGACTTGGTCTTTTTGGGTCATGTTTTTTTCTTCTTCCATCTGTTATTTCGTGTATGGATGTATTGGTGAGTTCTCTGTTGGAGCAGTTGAGGGTGTGTGTAAGTGTGAGGTTGGGTACAAAGGATAAGTGAGGCTTCACCGGATATAAGAGCTTAGGTGGGGGTTTGAGTGCATGTGCTGTATAAGCGGCTTATTATTATACGGATTCGCAACTTGATAGAGCATCTCGTGGACACTCTTTTGGAGATGATGAAGATGTTTCGAGAGGTATATTGTTATTCATACAATATACCCCGAGAGATCGTTGACTACCTACCTAGTTGATGGCTTCAAGTGTACATGTAGCGATATCTTTCCCGAGTATTGAGAGGTCCTCACTTATATACCTGGTAGCCATACACAAGGTATATATAACTGCCACATGGTCAACTTCAATGTCAGGGTAAGTGATTGGTGACTTTTCTACCTAATCTAGTGACTGAAGAATATATGCTCTGCATAGGTATAGTCGATAGTCTAGAGTACTCCTTACTTGACAGTCTTCACCAGCTACCTAACTGACTAACATGACGATCCTCCCATTTAGCCGGATCTACATTCACAACTCATCCCATCAACTGCTCAAAACTTCACAACCTCCAATCTCATCAAGCCTCACAGCCTCATATACCTCCCTTCACCTCAATCACACATCATAATCATCAACATGGCGACCTCTCACACATCGGACCGCGAAGCCCTCACCTCCCGCATCCTCCCCCAAATGACCCTCTCCTCCGGCCTCTCCCCCCCCTCATGCTCCTCCGCCCACGACTCCGCACTCGGCCGCTTCAGCATCGCCGGCAACGCCGTCATCACAGGCGGCACCGGCGCCATCGGGCTCGTCGTTGCCCGCGCGATCCTCCAGCACGGCGCCTCGGGCCTGATGCTGCTCGACCTCAACGTCGACGCCTCATCATCATCCCAGCTCGCCGTGCAGGCCCTCCGAGACGAGTTCCCGCAGGCTTCCATTGAGGCTCGCTCCGTAGATGTGACCGACGAAGATGCCGTCAACGCAGCCATTACGGAAGCGGTTCAGTCTCTGGGCTCCGTCGACATGCTCGTCTGCCTCGCGGGCATCGTGTCCTGCTCCCACGCCCTAGACACGCCCATCTCCACCTGGCGCAAGGTCCTCGACGTCAACACCACGGGGGCATTCATCTGCGCGCGCGCCGCCGCCCGCGCCATGATCTCGCAGGGCAGAGGCGGGCGCATCGTCCTGACGGCGTCGATATCCGCGCACAGGGTCAACTTCCCGCAGCCGCAGGCCGCCTACAACGTCAGCAAGGGGGCGCTGCTGATGCTCAAGAGCTCGCTGGCGGCGGAGTGGGCGCGGTACGGCATCACGGTCAACAGCGTCAGCCCGGGCTACATGGACACGGTGCTCAACGAGGGCGAGGGGCTGGCGGCCGCGAGGAGCATCTGGAACGAGAGGAATCCGATGGGTAGGATGGGGTTGCCGGAGGAGGTGGCTGGGGTGGTGGTGATGATGCTGAGCCGGGCGGGGAGTTATCTGAACGGGGCGGATGTTGTTGTCGATGGAGGGGGGCATGTGTTTTGAGCCCATCAGAATAGTCAAGTTGATGGATGATGTGCGTGGTGTTGGAGATTGTGTGTCCTGTCTGATTTGTGTATATCAACCTGTAGACAGTTCAGAGGATATTGATAACAGTGACATTCCAATGATATAAATCACCACCAGACATGTTCGATTAAACCACCCAATCTGATTCTTCCCTCGCAAACAACCTGCTCATGAAGACTCATCTCCACCTTCTGCCATACCATGGCTTCTTGATGCCAAACTCCTTCAACACGTAATACCAGCAAAGTCCATCGGACAGCCACGTGGGCTCACCAGTAGCCATAACTTACCTACCTATAGGCATTGGCTAGCCAAACCCAAGCCCAAGCCAAAACCCAAGGAACAAACAGAGCAACACCAAACGGAACTGACTGAATCGAAAAGTAGTAGGCAATCTATCGACGGCGCTTGATCCTGGCAAATGCAGGGTCCTCCTGTTCACACTCGAATTCATTAGGCGAGATGCATCTCATTCGAGCGCTGGATCAAACGCTTCATGCCCATGCGCTCGTTTAAGATTAGCCGCCCTTTGTCTTCTCGCCAGCGAACTCCATAGATTCAGATCAGCAGCTCTCGGTAGCAAAGCTCGCTTAGCTGTTCAAATCTCATCAATCTCATCAATCTCTTTTGTTTCATTCAACATGAGCCTCGTCCCCCATTCGACAGTCAATACCATCTCATACACGACTCATTCAGTCCACGTTTTTTTAGTATCAATCCAATTCTTATCACGGGCTACAGTTCCTACCTCACGAGTCTGGTCACACACACTACATGTAAACCTCCACCTTTTCGTATCGTATTCCCCCCCCAAACGACCGACTCAACACCAAGCATCTCCCCCACGTGGCCCATTACCAACTCCCTCCGCGATTCTCTACAAGTAAGTAACCGACGACTTTAATCCATCTCTCCACGCTTCCCGTCCTGCCGCATGCAGCAGCAACATGCACCCATTTCCTGCATTCACACATGTTCCCCCATGGTCCATGCATGGCTCCCTCTAGCTCCTTCGTCATACATACAGCGAGTAACACGACGAAAAAACAAGGCGTGCACTCCTGTGCCGTTGGAAAGATGAGCGCTGGGGTGAAGGGGAAGCCCGTCATCTGCCCGAATGCGCGCCTCCGATTGGCTCGTTGCAACTCGACGATGGCGGATCTTTGGAAATCAAGGGAGCCTGATTCGAATAATCTCATCCGTCATGTCAATCAATACTTACCTCTACCCGTAGCGAGATCCAATAATGAGCGGCATGTTCATGGATCATCCGTTCGCGGCACTTGGTAGGCGGGTTCGGTTCGCATGGAGAGAACCCCCCCCCTCAAAAACACACAACCATCCATTTCCATATAATGAATAGATAACACCACCATTCACTTTCTTTTTTTCTTCCTCTTAAAACTTTTCATCCAAAAAATCACCTCATTTCTCTGCAGCTTCCAGCATCTTCGCACCTCCTCACCACAGACCCTCACCGTCTCCGCCGCCTTTTGCCCAATTCATCTCTTGGCCAATGGACAAAGTCACCCTGTTGACGTCATCTCGGCTCGAGCCCACCGCCGGCTTCCGGCCCCACTCGTCCATCATCGTCGCTCTTGGAAGCCTCTTGACCGTCGCTGCGCTTCCCCTTGCCCTTGAATATCAGGCCCGCCTCGCCCGCCTCTGCTCCTCCATCTCTCTTCGTGTCTACAACAAACTCGTCTCTCTGCACGTCTATACAAATACAATCATCGTCGTCGTCGTCTCTCTGCAAGGCTACTCCTTCATCTCGCGTGCCCTGCTCCTCGCCTCGTCCTGCGCCGGCAAGCATCTCCTTTCTCATGCCTTATTCGCCTCGCAGTCCTTCCTCACGCACGCATCCGCCATGTTCTCAAAGACCGTAGTCGACTTCTGGCAGTCCAGGAGGATCCAGAAAATCCGCGCAAAGCTCTTTTACGAGTTTGCAGTCTTCATCCTCGGCTGCGGCAACGCCTTCTTCCTCCTCGTCTTCTGGCCTGGCTGGATCTTTCTCGGTGCTGCCGCCCTTGCCCTGAGGCAACTCGCCGGCTGATTTGACTGGTCAATGAATCAAATCGATTGATTGGCAAACGCTCCCGCAACATCTCATTCAAGAGACAAAGAGGACCACCACCACCTCCAGCTCCACACCATCAGCGACAAAGGGCCGGTTCTCGGTTACTCGACGCTGCTCCATCCTGAGCTCCAGTCTCACTATTCACGCCTACACTATCCGACCTCTTCACTTTGCAAAGAAAAACGTGTTCCCGCCGTTGTCTTTCCGAATCTGCGTCGAGTAATCCATCTCCGGATCAAACTCCTGCCACGTGCTGGCCGGGTAGATGTGTTTGTGCCTCTCGTACCACCTGCGATCCACCACCTTTGTCAGGGTCGGGTCCTCGTTGTACCCTTCCAGCGTGGAGATGTCGGGCTGTCGCGCTTTGGCCGCTGCAGCCTTCTCAGCCGGAGTCACCAACACACCACCACTTGTACCGTCCGAGCCGTCGGTCGAGCTTGGTCGGATCGGCGCTTCGGCGCTGTAGTCGAAGAGACGCTTGCCACCGGGCCCGGTGGTCTTGTTGACGATGAAGTAATAGAAATCGTAATGCTGGTACCGGTATCAGCATATGCCTGCATACGACAAGCGATAGACGGGAATACAATGGCTGCATAGAAGGGGGGGGCATAGAAGAAAGCATAGAAGGAAGCATAGAATAGAGTGGAGGATGAATCAAACGCATCAACGGAATAGATAGGCAAACAAGACTCACATGAGGAATAATGACAGTCCCTCTCACCAGCATCAAATCGTCCACACCTGCTCTCGCCCATGCTCTCTGTGCATTCGTCTGCTCTCCAACACCCAGCTCCGCGCCGACCTTGCGGCCCTTGTCCAGAAACACCCAGACAAAGTCGCCCTTCTTCATGCGGACCGTCCCGCCGGGGATATTGGCGCCATCGTAAAAGACAAAGGGTATCGCAATCTCGGTGTTCTTGACGGCCTCTTGCAGGGCGACAAACTCTCGCCGCAGCGCCTCTCGCTCCGCAGCCTCCTTGCGCAGCGCCGCCTTGGTCACGGCCTTGGGGATCACCCCAACCGCCGCATTGGCCTTGATCTTTGCCCTTTTCTCGCCGCCCGACGCCGCGTCCTTGTCGCTCGATGGCTCCGTCGAAGCGCCGCGCGCGCTCACGCTCACAGCTTCCGATTCAGCAGCAGCAGCAGCATCCTCCTGCTCGTCATCGTCGTCGCCAAAAGACAAGAGCTTCTTGCCCGGGTTCTGCTTCGCCTTCTTCTTGGCCTTCTTCTTCAACGGCCCGGAATCGGTGCCGGTGCCGGCGGCGGTGGTCGAGTCACTGCCAGCGTTGTCAGGAGTGCCAGTCTGCGAGCGGTCCGGCAGTTTTGAAGTAGATGAAGACGTGCCTGAGAGCGCGGCCTCGCGGGCCTCGCGCTCCTGCTGCTCGAGGACTTCGGCGCGCCGCTTACGGAAGTCGGAGAGCGCGACGAGGCCGACCGTGTGTGTCGACAGACGCTCGTTGGTCGTCTTGTTCTGGGGCGTGAAGCGCGAGGCTTGCTGGTTCGACATGGCAGGCGGTTTTGGTTGATTGATTGGGGGTTTGGACGTGGGAAGGGTGGAGGTTTGTGCTGGAGGTTGTTGCGCTACAGGCGATTTGGCTGCTGCTTATCGGTACATAGTAGCTTGTTATCTGAGAGATACAGTGCAGATTGATGTGGATTGACACTGTGGTGAGGCAGCTTACATCGTGATACCCTGGATTTCACTGTACGTAGATGTGGTCACATAAAGCAAAGAGGGCTCGACTGTGCATCATCATGCTGGAACCGAATAGACGTAGAGATTCATGGTCTATGGAAGCTTAGTCCCCTTACGTGTCGCCTGTCCCACCTGCGAATTCGTCTTGTCCTCTGCATATCTCTTGTACACCTCGATATACTTGTCCTCCTCGCTCCAGGTGTCCTTGACGCTTGGTCGATCCTCAATCGCCTTCATCCACGAGCTCCATCTCGTCCACACATTATCCTCACCACCCTCCCCTGGGATCTGAAGCCCGCCAGGCTTATAGTGATTGATCAAGAACAGCCTCTTCGCCCAAGGCGCCAAGCTTATGTCCACCAAGCTTATGTCCCTCCCCAGGAACCACGGGCCCCCAGGATCCATCTCCGCCACCAGAGTCTTGATGTGCTTGTGAAGCTCTTCGCGTGCCTCGTCAATAGAATAGTCCTTCTCAGGCGTGTGCTGCAGGAACTTGTAAAACGCCGGAATGATCCTCGAATTGACGTGATCGATCCACAGCCTCGCCCTGGCCCTCTGATACGGATTTCCCGGCAGCAGGCGAGGACCGTGCTGGGCCTCGTCTGCGTACGCCTCGTCGAGGTACTCCATGATGATGGAGCTTTCAAAGAGCGGCTTCTGCTGCGTCCCCGCGGCGTCGACGGGCACTCCCAAGGTGGGCACGAGGCCGCGCGGGTTCAGCTTGAGGAAGTCTGGCTCCTTTTTGTAGGGGTTGATCTCGATGTACTGGTACGGGATCTTCTTCTCCTCGAGCGTCATCCAGGCTCGTTGGACAAAGGGGCAGAACCAGCCTGCGTAGAGCTTGAGTGGTTGTTCGTCTGCGTGGCGAGCTACCAGTTGAGCGGCAGCGCCGCTGGCTGCTGAGTGAATCGAAGTGTCGACGCTGCCCATTCTGTGATGTGTTTAAAACGAGTCTCTTCACTGAACTGATGTAGAAGAGTGTCAGATGCTCTTCTTATTCTCAAGAAAAGGAAGATGAAGACGAAGGCGAGTTTGTCGTCAAGATGTCCAGATCCAATGACGTTATTTAATGATCGCACCCCGCGTGGCGAACCTCCACCTCAGAGCCTCATACTCCCTTATGGATGGATGCGACCCAAGCGACCTTCAAGCAACCAAACCAAAAGTAGCTAATATATGTGTATATATCAATTCTTCAACGTCTCTGCAATTTTGGGTTACATTCGGATAATGTCGTAGTTCATAGATTTGAAGATCTGGATTGTTTGTCTCGGTTTATGCTTGTCGACGCCACGATCTCACGGGGTGCTGCAATGTTGGTCACAACGTGGATAGCCTCAATGCTATAGTGAATCTCATTCTACCCCTTGAAAGAATATTCACTGCTCTCATCATCATACACACTTACACGCTCATGTCGTGACAGACCCCATCATCTTATGGACCGCGGATGGGAGAGAATCCGAGGACTGCAACTACGGAATCACTTCGTCGGTTCAAGTTGGGGCATCGCCCCGCGAGAATGACACCAACGCAGCACGTTCATCTACCCAATCCCAGCACCTCATGTCAGACTCAGAGATGGCCCTTTGAAACTCCCTGCATGATGGGATTCAGCCTTTGTATCTAGCACAGACCAAATGTCTTACCCCTACCCAGTCGACTAGAGACATTTGAAGGCCTCCCGCTTGGGCGGCCCACAACCCCATATCCGGGCCTCGAGTGAATGTTGTCGACCCCGATTGCTCAAAACCCGTCAGCCATTGGTCACGGGAGTTAAATGCCTTCCGGACATTGCTGTTTCAGAGCTCGTCCTCCTTCATCTACCTCTCGACCTTGCCGTGCCGCATCGCCAACTTCGCAAGCCTCTCGCTGTGCTCCCAAGGCGTTCGACACAATGAGCTCTCCGCCATCGACCTCGAGCAGCGGTCCGTCTTCTCGAGCTTCAATCAGCAGCTCGACCTCCACCGGTTCTGCATCTAGCAAGGACTTGACTCTCGCTGCTCACCTATCCCTTCTGGCCTTGGACGAGAAGAACGAAGACGCAGAGGAGCTCGCCGCGACTCCTGTCTTCACCTCATCCGTCCTTGATTACGGAAGTGAGCTCAAGGCAAAGGGCAAGACGGACCCTTTTGCTCAGTATGGCCTTCTCGCTGGCATCATAGAAGCGAGCAACAATTCCAGGAAGAACTCTTCAGAGGCAAGGGACAATGACATTCGTTTGTTCTTCAACACGACTGCTCCCTCTAGCGTCTTTATCTGCGGCAGTCAGGGGTCTGGCAAGAGCCATTCCCTGAGCTGTCTGCTCGAAAACTTCCTGACTCAGTCCAAGGCAAACGTCTTGCCTCGTCCCTTGACAGGCATCGTTTTCCATTACGACCCGTTCGGCGGCTCCGCTTGCGAGGCGGCCTATCTAGCCTCGGCCAAAGACATTTCGGTGAGAGTTCTCTGCGCTCCTACGAACGTCCGAGATATCAAGGTATGGGATAGGCCACCGCGCGACTGGGTTGGAGTGTATCTGTGTCTGACTACTCCTTCAGGCCATCTATTCGGACTTGCCGGACGTCGTTGTCGAAGAATTGCGTATCAATCAGTCCGACCTCGATACCCGTAAAATGATGGAGCTCATGGCCGTCAGCTCCGTGCAGGGCAGCATCCCCTTGTATCTCCACGTCGTCCAGCGCATCCTCAAGGACCTGAGAATTGAGGAGCAGTTGAACGGCACAACATTCAACTATAGAGAGTTCAAGAGTCGCCTAACTGACGCAGCTCTGGCCCCTGGCCAACTCGGCCCTCTTCAGCAACGTCTCGACAACCTCGAGAGTTTTCTGGTGAAGGAGCAAGTCGTCAAGATTTCAAAGAAGAAGGCTCTGCAGAGTCAGGGCAAAGGGACTAGCTGGGAATGCAAGGCAAGTCTTCTCACACACACTCTTGATCAATACAGCAAATTTGGATTTGACGAGGCTAACGATTTATATATATATATATATTGCAGCCTGGCCAACTCACCATTGTGGACCTCTCGTGCCCCTGCGTCACCGAAGAGACGGCCTGTTCGCTCTTCAACATCTGTCTCGACCTCTTCCTGCAACACCGCCGGGCGGACACCGGCCTTGTCATTGCCCTCGATGAGGCCCACAAGTACATGACGGACACTGTCGAGAGCGCCGTCCTCACAGCAAAGCTCCTTGAGAACATTCGTGTCCAGCGCCACTTGGGCATTCGAGTCATCATCTCGACGCAAGAGCCGACAATCTCGCCAAAGCTGCTCGACCTGTGTTCGACCACAATCGTCCACCGCTTCACTTCGCCGGACTGGATGCAGGCTTTGAAGAAGCATCTAGCTGGCGCCTCCATCGTACCCTTGGAGGAAGTTTGCAACAACGACGACGATGACGATGATGACGACTTTGACCGCAAGGTTGTCAAGTTGCCCCTCACTGCCAACGAGCTCACAACGGAGCTCTTCACCAAGATTGTCGCTCTGCGACGTGGCGAGGCTCTGCTTTTCTGCCCCTCGGCCATCATTGACGTGCGTCGAAGCGTGACCAAGTCCGAGAGGAACTCCATGACAAACGGCGACGGCGTCAAATTGGAGGATAACCATGAGAAGCAAAAGAGACACCCGCAGCTCGCCAAGTTGTCTCAAGGACACCTTAAGATTCGGGTGCGAGAGAGAGTCACGCGTGATGGTGGACGCAGTGTTGTAGCTCGTTGAGATTGAATGTTTTGCGCAGAGTCGCCTGTAGTATAGAGCATGTCGACTCTAGGTAGAGGCCGATAGATTGTTTTGTAGAGAATTATGCCAAAAGACCGGGTTATGGGATAAGGACTGGTGTTTACCAGGAAATATGTCTATAACAATATACGTGCCCAATGGCCACGCCCTCAGTCATACCGTGCATCAGCCATGAGCGCCGTCATATCAAAGTTGAACAGATTCTGCAACACCACATCATCCATCACGTCGAGACTCATCTGGTACGGATCCGCCTCACCGACATACTGCAGCGGCGTTCCCACAGACGACATATACGCCGTTCCTTCGTCCGCCCTCCCAAGCGGCTCCCCGACCTGATCGTCCGGAAACGACGCATCCTCCATTGTTGCAGTTTGTTGCTGTTGCTGTTGCTTCTTCGTCGTCAACGCCATCGATCTACTCGTGCGCCTCTGATTCCGTGACGCAAGCCGCTGCATGTACGTCCGCGCAGCCTGCTCTCCGCCAAAGATAAATCCAATCTCCGTCACAAGCCCATCTGCATCTGCATCATCCTGCCCCGAAGCGGAACCCAACCCTTCACTCCCCATATCCACAAGCATCAGCATCTTGAGCAGAACCCGTCTCCCGCGACTAGCCACAGGGGAGACACAGCCCTGGTCCTCCACCATCCGCAAATCATCAGCCATGTCCCGAATCTGCTGCCGTACATTCGCAATCGGCAGCGAGCCCTCCACGAGAAGCAGCGCGGTGACTGTCACCGCAACGGAAAAGATCTGATACGCCTGCGGCAGGAACTTTTGCAGCGAGGTAACTGATCGGTTGGTTCGGATGGATCTGTACACGGCCATTGCGTCTTCTGCCGCCTCGATGCACTTTGTCCATGAGGAACCGACGCGGGATGCTAGGAAGGGACGGTACATGCGTATGCGCTGCGTGCTGATGCATGTCCGTATAATGTGATTCTGCCACACGAGTATCTCGCCAAGAGGCTGCGGAAGTACATGTGGCCTGCCGTCGGGATCAAGCTGAAAGAACCAGGGGTAAGACTTGGTGATGCTGAGGACCTCGTTGTCAAGCTTGCAGATGGCCTCGTAGGAGCGCGCGTCTTCGGCGCTGCTGTGGCAGAGATGGTGATTCATGAGCTTGAAGAAGCGAGCTCTAAAGATGTTGAGCATCATGATGGTTGGTTCATCGTGGGGGCGTGGCTTGACAAAGGAGTCAGTGATGTCGCTGTCGTTGCAGTTGAGTGGCAGGGGGACGCCTGGAGACTCGAGCCGTATCAGGGGAGGACGATTCAAGCAGATGGACTGAAACCTGAAAGCCAGACATGTTAGGTTTTTTTGGCACTTTTACATCACTTGCATAGGGAGGGTTACTTACGTATCGGAGTCAACGAGATCCCACCATATACGGTGCCTCATCTCCTCCTCCAGCGCGCGAGACGGAGTCACATCCCTATCCAGCCCAAGAGTCTGCGCAGTTCTCACAGCCTGCCCCAACCGTCTATACAATCAATCAGCACACACACGCACATCCTCTCTATCACTCCAACGTCTCGATTGCCAACTTACGAGTTGAGCACATCAATCCCGTTGGTAGCATACCAGTAAAACTGCGTAATTGAAAAAGCCTGAAGCTGCACCACACAAGGCCTCGCCTCATAATCCCCTGCCAGCAACGCCTGATGCGACGCCCTGTGCCAAACATGCGCAAGATCCCGGATCGACTCCCGCGGGCACCCAAATATCTCGACTGCCCCCAGGGGAACATATAGAGCGCTGACGGAGATGATGGTAAAGACAAGCGCCGCGAATATAAAGTCCAGCTCGCGGTCTGGAGCGACGTCCCAAAACTCCTCCTCGTACTTGTGGCGGAAAGACGGCACGTGCGTGATCTGGAATATCCAGTTGATGTGGTCCAGGTAATAGTTGAGCAGCAAATCGCACATGGACCGCGAGGGCAAGGCGGAACGCAGCTGCGTCTCCCAGTATCGCCTCCTCAAAGCCCCCTCCATCATGTGCCAGAGCCCCGACGGCTGACCGGCGCTCTGAACCTCAGCGAGGAGCTGCGGCAGCGAAGACACGGGGATGGAAGTCGTCTTTGCATCCAAACCGAGAGATTGGAGAAAGAAGGCCGTCTCCTGTGGCTCTTCACCTCCGGGCACCCGATCGAAGCTGCTCCGAACACGAAGGCGCGCAGTCCCCCGGTCCGCAGATCTTCGACCCGGGGCTTGTGGTTCTTCAGCAATCCCCGGTTGGACATCCGGCGCCTCCGAAGCAGCGTCCGGGTCGATATCACAAACGTCTGCCTTGCGGCCGTGAGTACCGCGAGCATTCCGGCCTCGCTTCGGAGGCGCCGGATTCTGGCGGCACAGAGTCTCCCGGCGGTAGCGGATGCACGTCCCGCAGGGCACCTTGCGGTCGCATCTCAGCTTGTGCCGACGACAGGCGAGGCAGCTCAGGGGCTTGCGGCCGCCGCGGCGATGGGCTTCTTTGGGACCGGAGGGCTGCTGGTGGTGCTGGTGGTTGACCGGAGATGCGGACATGAGGGGAGCACGGCAGCGTTCGGAGAAGGGTGCAGGTTCTCCGGTCGGGCGGAAATTGTTCAGCGAGGGGGTTCCCCTTTTGATACCTAGGCAATGGAGAGGAATGAAGGGAAAGAGTTTGAAAAGCTCGGTGAGGTAAGATTGAACGAGAGCTGAATCACGAGTCAATGGGGGACTGAAAATATGTGGTACTGGATGTAAGATACCAAGGTGATGGCAGAGTTCAATTTCAGCTGCTCAACTAAAAGTTTGGGCTGCTCCCCGGTTTGGAGTCGAGAACCAAGACGATAAGAGTCATTCGCCGACTACAATAGAGGTAAAACTCGAACTTTTCATCAAACAAGTGTAAATATCAGAGCCGTCAAATCACTATTGAATAAGTATATACATTGATGATGATATGTAGGCATTTCATAAGAATTCCCGTCCATACTCCGTAACTCGAGGGGTCAAGACAACTTGATGCCGCCTCCGTCTCAGCTTATCAGGCTCTAAATATCTAATTATGCGGCTGCTTCAACAGATTCTCAAACTTGGCCACTATGGCAGCAGCATCGCCCTCGTACGACTTGGCAACCGCCTTGTCTCGCTCTCGACCCTTGTCGCTGCCCACGGCAACCCGCATCTCGCCCACCGCCCGCGCGCCCTTGACGAGGGTCGATGTTCGGGGCTGGCGCTTCTCTGCAAATGACCTGAAGACGATTTCCGCGAGATTGTTCCTCAGCACGTCTTCGAGGCTCTTGTTGATGTCGTCTTCATGCTGGCTGCCGGGGGATAGATCCGGCAGCATGGTGCTCAGGTGGTAGCAGTCCTCCCTGTGCGGCCAGAGTGTTAGGACAAACTCTATATAAGTGCGAGGAAGGATTTCGAATCAACTTACATGGCCTGGTTGGCACCCTGCCCAAGATGAGGGCTTGTAGGATGCGCAGCATCGCCCACCAAGACGCAACGCCTCGAGAACCATTCCTCCGGCCTCAGCTCCTCACGGTCAAACAGGCCAAACTTGATGATGCGCTCAGCCGCTCTCACTCCCTGCGCGATGCTGGCATCCCAGCCGTCGAGCAGCTTGCAAAGGGCCTCTCGCTGAGCATCCATCTCGTCACCGGTGAACGGACGCCACGTCTCTTCTCTCTCCTGAGTCTCTCGCTGCGTGAGGGCCCATGACGTTGTCTTGGGGCCGACTGGGTAGGCAATGACATGGACTCCGTCGCCGTACCAGTTGCGCATTGCTGCCGTGGCCTCAAGCGCCGCCGGTGTTTCTGACAGGAAAGCCGTCTGTTCACTCACCTCCATTAGCCATCTCATACTCCGCCGTCATCCTAAACTGGCTATGTCTGAGACATACCTGTGTGAGACCCGTATACGAAGGAAGTCCTTCTTCAACCCCCCCTTGCCTCTGTAGAATGGCTCTTGAAGCCGACTTGATACCATCGCATCCAACAAGAAACGAGCCTGTCGCCGACTGTCCATTACTGAAAGTTGCCTTCACCGAGTCCTCGTGCTCCTGGATATCGACCAGCGCCCACCCCTCCCTGACCTCGATGCCCTCCTCCAGCACCTTCTTCTTCAAAAGCAGATTGAGCGTCGTCCGCTTGATGCCAGTAGCAGGTTGGCGGTAGGTGTCGGCAAAGGTGCTCGGTAGATTAGACTGTCCGAGGACCTCTCCCGAGGCTTTGGCATCCCAGAGGGTTGTGAGAGGGAGAGATTCGGCCTTGATGGCGTCTGCGACTCCAATCAAGTCAAATACTTTGAGTCTACAATTGCAATTAGAACCCTAATTCTTCATACAATGCTCGATACTTTTGTAATCAGTGAGCTCGGCACTTACCCATTGGACATGATCATCAATGATGCTCCGGCATTGCCCAGTTCCCGAACCTTTTCAAAGACAATCGGCTGATAGCCTTTTCTCTTCAGTAGAATCGCAAGGACAGGGCCGGCCACGCCACAGCCAATGATCAGGACGATCGGGGGAGCCATAGTTTTCAGCTAATTATTTCTTTCTTTCTTATGTGTAATATGTTGGTGGTAGGCCGAACAAGCGTTGGTGTAGCAATAGCAAGGCTGC
>LFMI01000225.1:18116-40404 GCA_001050175.1 Trichoderma parareesei | reverse complement strand
GGGTTGATGAGCACTGCAATTTTTTTTTTTTTTTTTTTTTTCTCAATTAAAAGACGTGTCGGTTTCGTGATTTCGCGTCGTGGAGTGTCGCGCCACGCGCCAGAGTGGCCCATTTTTGGGTGCTTTTGAATGCCGACGGCGAGATGGGCCGTGTCCGTGGTGGGGTCCAAACAGCCCTGGCCTCGCTCTCTGACTTGCTGGGCTTTTAGGTACATATGTAGACGGCATGGCATGTTGGAGATGGGTGGTATGAGTGGCGCTGTTTCGGGCGGCAGAGGGCCATTCAAGGCATTTGTTTACCGTCAACAACCCGCCTTCAAGTTTGCTCTGCCAATCAGTCGCCAGCGAGGGTTGACAGCTGACTATTAATGACCTCTGCTCTCCATCTCTTGGACCTGTCCAGCTGATGTGGTGCTGCGCTGCCGAGAGCGAAATGTCATCATTGGGTAGCAGCCGGAGAGGGTCTTTTTATATTACTCAGTTGACGTCCAACATCTTGTCATCGTCTGGGGGTGTCGTTGCGGGCTTTTGAGTGAACATTACTGTAGGTGCAGCTCTGCTGGGCGATGACAACCTCTCCGGCTACGGCCATATAGATCCGCGTGTGTATCAGGAAGAGCAATAATGAAACTCCAACTTTCGGTAACAAACTCTTCCGCTATAGGCCCCGGCGAATGAACCAGACAACATGAATAGTACTGCAAGACCCTGTCATTAGTGACTCAAACGCTGAATTCGCACCCAACAAGCAGCAGTCAAAGCACCCGCAACGGTCGACATCTACAGCGTTGTCGGAGCTGTCAAACACTCAATCGGCGCTTCACGTGACCGCCCAGCTTGCTCTGCCCCGCCATTTCGATTTTGCTACCCCACCATTGCAGCGGTTGTGACTCAGGACGATTGCGAGATATCGGCTTTGATTGTCTTTTTTTATGCCGACGATATCTCCAAGTCCGTTCAACTACTTTCCCCCTCATTATCATACCACAAACAACAACAATCAATTCGTGCCAAAATGCCTACCGTCATCCACCTGAGAGCCGATACCAAGCCGTTCGAGCGTCGCTCGCCGCGTAAGTCGACTCTACCGAGACCATCGTCATCTGTCGCCAGCGCCGTCTAACACCCAGACCAGTGTCCCCCCAAACCGCCAAGGCCCTGCTCGACGCTGGCTACGTCGTCCGCGTTGAGCGATCTTCAGAGCGCATCTACAAGGACGAAGAGTTCGAGGCCGTTGGCGCCGAATTGGTCCCTGCCGGATCATGGATCAAGGCTCCCAAGGAGGACATCATCCTGGGCCTCAAGGAGCTGCCCGACGACGACATTGACCTGCCTCACACATACATCCACTTCCAGCACATCTTCAAGAAGCAGCTCGGCTGGGCGCCCTCGCTGAAGCGCTTTGCTCGCGCCGGCGGCACGCTCTACGACCTGGAATTCCTGACTGAGGAGAACGGCCGCAGAATCGCGGCCTTTGGCTACTTTGCTGGATATGCCGGCGCCGCCATTGCCTTCATCTCGTGGGCTCACCAGATCCTCAACCCCGGCGTTCCCCAACCCCCGGTGCCTCTGTTCGACAGCGCGCCTGCTCTGGTCGCGCATGTCAAGGCTGCGCTCGAGCCCGCGATTCGTGCCAACAACGGCCAACTTCCCCGCGTCATTGTGATTGGCGCTCTGGGACGATGCGGCAAGGGAGCCGTGGACTTTTGCCGCGAGGTTGGTCTTCCTGAGGACTCCATCCTCAAGTGGGATATGCAGGAGACTGCCAAGGGAGGACCTTTCGAGGAAATCACCACTTCCGACATCTTCATCAACTGCGTCTACCTCGGCCCTACTCCCACCCCTCCTTTTGTCACGTTCGAATCGCTTGCGACCCCAGAGAGACGACTCCGCGTCATTGCCGATATCTCATGTGATCCCAACAGGTCAGTGCTCCCCGAGTCCCAATTTTTCAAGTCGTATGTTGAGCTTGAGGTACTAACGCTTGAGCAGCGAGAACAACCCGATCCCCTTGTACTCCACCTGGTCCAGCTTTGACAAGCCCACGATCCCGACTTCCAAGCCCGTTGACGGCCCTGAGCTGAGAATCATTGCCATCGACCACCTCCCCACCTTGATTGCCCGCGAGTCCAGCGATGAGTACTCTGGCCTGCTGCTGCCGGCCCTGCTCACTCTGGACAAGCGGGATACTGAGGGTGTCTGGACGAGAGCGGAGAAGACATACAAGGACAGAGTGGCTGAGCTGCCTTAGCCCAATGGCGTCATGTTACTTTGTTGTTTCTTTCATTGCGAGATTTATGATGGATAAAAAGTTTATGGAGGAAAAAAAGACCAGGCCAGAAAGTTAGGCTTGAGAGATACCGCTGTAGGGTTACAGCTGGGAAACATGGGAATTAGAGACCATTTATGAAAACTACAACATAGCAAAGATCCAATGTATAAGGATTGTAATCTTGCATCTACCTAATCATGTCCCTTCCTCTGGGTTAATAAATCTTGAGGTCCCTGGATGGAGCACGGCAATTCAGATGAACCGTGGTTCAGCCAATCACAATCGAAAATATTTCCGTTTGCGATAAGAGAGACAGAGAGAGAGAGATAAGTCTAAATATGCTAGTACCTGGTAGTAGTAGTAGCAGCTCCATCCACTGATAGCTCGCAGTCTGCAGAACCTCTCGATTCTTTCAACCCTCATCATTCGAGAGACCCTACCTCCTCCTCATTGGCCTTACATATGTAAGGTAGCTCTTTTCCAGGCCGCAGCCTCGACGATCCAACATGCCCGCCCCAGCATATCCCCTGCCCGCATCGCCGTCCCCCCTCCAGCTCTACCGCCATCTCCTCCGAGAATGCTCCTACCTCCCGCCAGTCTTCCGAACCGAGATCACGTCGACGATCCAAGACCGCTTCCACCGCCACCGCAAAAATGACCCGCGCGCAAAGGCTCATCTCGCCCGAGCACGCACAGCCTTGCGAACGCTCCGGGCGGCCAACAGCGGCGACAAGGCGGCCATGGAGGGCTTAATCTTCAAAGGCTTCGGCAGATCAGGCAGCAGACGACGAGAATTGATGGCGAAATTCGTGATTCCGCAAGGTCCCAAAGACTCGAGCGCCCTCGAAAAGGCCCTCGTCTCATCTGCTGGAGAAGGAGAAGGAGAAGAAGTCGCAGAAAGCGCAGTCAAGGGCGCAACGAAGCTCAAAAAGGCCTTTTTCGAGAAATGGGACCAAGACAAGCTCCTGCGGATCCTAAAGTCGCAGCGACAGCAGCAGCGTGACACAAAGGGGACGGCCAGCTGGCCGGGAAATCTTGTCAAGACAATCGACCCCGACCAGTTCATCCCTCAGCAGACCATCTGGGGAAAGCCGCCCTGCGAGGCTCTGAAACAGACAAAGAGGGCTCACTGGTGGCGCAGAAATGCCGACAAGATCATGCCGCCCTTGGGCAGGGGTGAATGGGAGGTTCTCAGAGAGCTGACGGCCGGAGCCCAGGAGCGGAGCGAGTGGCAGATACCGGCAAGGCGCCCGCTTGCAACCTCTCCGGCGGCAACGGAAGATGAGCCTGCACGCGCGCAATGGAACTGGAAAGACTACGCGACGAAACCGGCGGCCATTGTCGAAAAGCCAAAGGCGCTCAAACAACAGCGGCGAACCGGGCAAAAGGACAGTGGCCCGTACAGCGTCAAGGATCGCGACCGCGAGCTGTCCAAGAGGTGGTTCCAGAGGGCATATAGCAGGACATGGCAGCTCACACCAACCATGACGCAGGATCCCAACACGCTCAAGTACTCGTTCACCTGGGGAAGCATTCAACCACGAGTCCCTCCCGCGGCCAAGCACCAGCTCGACATATTCGAAGGCGTGGATGAGCGCGGTCGCAAACAGGACAAGTCACCGTCGTCATGAGAGAAAAGAAAAAAAAAATAAAGAAAAGAAGCGCCTTTGTTTTGCTCTATTATTTAAAAGGGAAAGGGACATATATATACGCAGTGTCTAATCGGCCAGATGGGCAAGCTTGTCCAGCGCAGGTCCGTCCACGCGCATGCCCACCCACTCGTTCATCGCCGTGGCCCCAATGAACTCATAGAACTTGATGCTCGGCTCGTTCCACTTGAGGACCGACCAGTCCAGGCGCCCGCCGTCCATGGCGACGACCTCCTTGGCCAGCGACGCCAGCAGCAGCTTGCCGAAGCCTTTACCGCGCTGCGAGGGGTCGACGAAGAGGTCCTCGAGGTAGATGCCGGCCTTGGAGCGCCAGGTGCTGTAGTTGTAAAAGTAGAGGGCCATGCCGGCGGGCTTGCCCTGGGCGTCGAGGGCGAGGAGGCAGCGCGCGGGGCGGGTCGCGGAGATGGGCTCCGTCACGGGCAGGGAGTTCTGCGGGCTGACGACGCCGGCGGGCGCAAAGGCGATTGTGTTTTCGAGCGTCTCGACGGTGGCCAGGACGGCGTCGGGCTCCTTTTCGTAGTCGGCGAGGGCCTGGATGAAGCCCAGGATCGTGGGCACGTCTGGCGTACAATGGCAGGTTCAGTGGATGTCATCATGAGAAGAAAGTCCAGGAGGAAGAGAGAAAGAAGAGAAGAATATACCCTCGCGCCGGGCGTGTCGAACCGTTGCCGCCATTCTATCTGGATCTGAATCTGAATCGCGGATCGCTAAGCGAATCAATTGAATGCAACCAAACACGCCCTATTTGAATCTTGACCCTATCCGCAAGACTTTAGCAAAGCAGAAGCGCAGCTCTTTATAAGTTGAAGGTTGGAGAAATCTCCGGTGGGGCAAATAGTAGTCAATTCGGGCGGGATTCATTGGAGTCAATTCAGTGAGGGGCAGCAGTAACAGATGGCGGGGTTTTTCGGCGTCCGGCGCATATTCTGCAGCGAGTCAGCAGCCGTGGATTTGCCATGTCTTTTTGATTTATTTTAAAATAAGTCTCTGCGCCTTTGCGGTTGTCAAAGTTCGCCCTTTCGATCCACTATCTATTACAGTTACCACCTTATGTGATGTCGCAGGGCTATTATAGGCAAAGACTCTCTCTGATTCTTTGATCCACCTCGAGAAACATGCCCTGGATTTACTGAAGACGACTGTGGAGCTGCCCAACGAAGAACAGCAAACAAGACCGAGAATTGGCAATATAGTATTGATGAGTACATGTCGACCTTGCATCTTTACACCTTGACCTTGTTTCGAGAAATAAACAGCCATAGAGCCAGCTGCGTGCCAAACAGGGCCAGGGCCACGGGCTGGAGGACCTCGACGCCGTACGCCTCGGCGAGTGCCCCGACTACAAACGGGAAGCTGGACGATTAAGAAAATGAAGGACACGTTAGTTCTCCAAGTTCGACGAGGGGGATGAAATCGAGTGTGTCTTAGAAGGAAAGCACGTACACGGCAGATCCAGAGACTGCAAATGCCGTTGCAAAGCCCACCGAGATGAGATGCTTCTCCGGCGGCAGCAACTTGGTCATCATCCGGATTCCCTTGTCCCCCCCCCATTCCAATTAACGATCTGTTTCAATTAGAGACAAAAAAGGGCCAAGAGACGAGACTCACAGACGGCATAATCATCCCAATCGACACCCCCACAAGCGCAGCCATGACCGCACTCACCGCAAACTCTTTGCCCAGCCAGAAGCCGAGCTCCAGACCAATGGCGCTGAGCAGGTACACCGTCACCATGACCTTTTCGCCCACGTACCCCGTCACCCAGCCCAGCGCGAAGCGGCCGACCGTGAGGCCGATCCAGAAGCCCGAGGTGGCGAGGGACGAGGCCGTGGGCGAGCCGTTGCGGACGCTCATCATAAAGGTGAGGAGCCAGCCGCCAATGGTCACCTCGGAGCCAACGTAGAGGACCATGAAGGCGGAAAACGTCAGGGTTATCTATATGTTCTTGTCAGTTCGAGTCTGGACAAAAGGAGTTTGGGTGCTGCTGGTGGTGTTGGAGTTGATACCTTGTTCTTTAGGACTTTGATGGTGCCTGGTTGGGCGTTTGCGTTGCCTCTAGGGGCGACGGACTGTCGATGGAAGCCCGCCCCGGCGTCGTCCCAGAAGGAGGATGTGACGCCAGCGCAGGCAACACAAGCGAGGCCAGTCTGTATACATGTGAGTATGTTGACGAGGGTAGTTCGCATGATTCAAGATGGGTTAACGCACCATCATGGCTGGGTAGCGTTAGCTGGGCAACTCCAAAGGAGACGGACGATATTCCATCAGCAACTTACTATAGAAGATCCACCAATGCTCTACCTTGGTCGCAATTCTCGTAATCTACACAGCCAGGGCATCAGTAAAAACACTCCGTCACTAAAAATGCTGAAGCCCGAGCAAACCAGAAACAACAACAAGAAGAAGAAGAAAAGGGAAGACGACAAACCAAGATGGGAGACAGCGTAGCCCCAGCTCCCCAGAACCCATGCAGAAAGCCCAGCAGCGTGCTCCCGGACACCAAGCCCCCAACCCAGCTATTCCAGCTCCCATTCATCAGCCCGCTCCCGAACCCCGTCAAGACGAGCAAGAAGACGACGACTCCAAAGGGCGGATGCTGCGACAGGCCCAGGTACGCGAGGACATACGCCCCCGTCGCCGTCAACGCCACGCCACGCCGTCCTGCCACGGCATGGAGCCGATTGGACGCAAAAGACGCGAGCACGCAGCCGACCATGGGACTCAAGAAGATGAGCGAAACAATGGAGTGCCGGAGGCGGTAGTATTCGCCAAACAGAGGGACCATTGCCCCCGGTGCGCCGTCGTTCATCCCGTAGACGAAAAAGGCGAAGAAGCAGGAGAGCACGCGGTACTTGTTCCGAGGCGGGTCGTTCCATCGCTGGGCGGTTGAGACGGCAGTCTCCGGGGGTAAGGCTGACTCGGCATCGTGGATGGAGGGCTCTGGCCAGGGGATGATGGGGGGATCTGGGTTGGAGGAGCGGCGCGGGATGGAGGCTGTGGGAGCGGGGGGGAGTGGTTCGAGGAGGATGGTTTCGCTTGTTGCGACTTGTGTTGTGGACATGCTGTTGTATGAGTTACAAGTACCTATACGTAGGATATGGATGAAAGGTTCAGTGGATATATGGCCTTCCTTTGTGTCGACTATCGTATATATAAGTTGTATAAGACGAGATCCGACTACCGGGACTAAGAGGCTGGGCTCAGAAAGCCCAGTTTAATCCCCGACTTTTCATACCTACTTATCTAAAGGTCAGCTGAGAAATGGGTCATTTTACCCGCCGAATTACCCAATCCAGTAGTATTCCTTTGTCTTTGCCGTCATGAAAGCCAATGCGATCAGTGTCGGATTCTCCGCCGTCCGGGGAGAGTCCCCCTCCCCCTCCCCCCTTGCTGTGCTACATACTAGTATTACGATTACGCGATGCCCGACACTCCCCGATAAGATGTCATTGGCACTTCACCTTTGGGTTTGACTTTCTGGGGTATTACTAGAGGGACTGGTCAAATGACGGATGATCATGATGTCGCTGATGTATGAGGATTGGCGTTGGAGGGTGCGGTGAGGGTGAGGTTTCGGTGAAATGCTGATTGATGGTCGGGGTAATTGTTGATTGTCAAGGCGTCTTACTTTTTGATTTTTCTTTGGTTGATGGGTTGGAGTTGGTTGGGCTGGAGCTGATGCTGGTGATGTGATTTACGTGTGTTGAGTCGTATAGCTTTGGCGACGTTAATTGAGAGTACCTACAGTATGGTTAATGACTCGAAAGGCATGGATGATATTCCTATCTACCTAGGTAGTTCTCTTGCAAGTAGACTCTAGTTACGTCCTCTCGTTCAATTCATTCTTGATGTACGATCGAATAGCACTTGGCCGTTCAAAGGGGACATGTGCTGCAACCATATACAAGCTCACCCAGAAAACAATGTTCACGCAGTCCGTTTCACCATTAAGCCTTTCTCTCACGGCACTTTCAATCTCGGGCAACATGGCGAGCACATTTCATCATCCTCGGGTCTCGGCTGTTCATCTCTCCGCTCCCTCTCTTCGGCGTGAGTCCTCGGATAAACGTGTGGCACCTCCGTCTTGCTTGACCTTGCTGAGTTTCAGTTCACTTTCTCCTCACCCTGAGCAAGTCAGCTGCCCAACTTTCAGAAGCACATATCTCGTCTTCACCCGTGGTTTCATCAAGACATACCTCGACATCCGCCTCCATTCCTCAACTCCACTTGAAGCCCCTTTTCTCCTTTCCCAACGTACCTTGACCAGATAAGCGTAACCAGATAGTCATCATTTCTTCCATCCAGAGCAAGAAAATCAAACAGACAAGCACAGGTTAGGTTACCCACAGAAACAGCACGCAACCTCACGATGCGCAACTTTTCTCTCCCCAAGCCCCAGCCGGCCATCTCCCTCGTCACCGAGATCCAGTTCGGCATCAAGCTTGAATTCCGCGCTCCCCCTGTCGCCGCCTCGCACCCCTGGCCAGGCGTCTCCGACCGCGAACGCAACCTGTACTACTTTGCCCTTGCGCTGCAGAGGGCTGGTCTCCAGGCCGCCTTTCTCCTCGACAAGCAAGACGAGGCCGAGGAAGACGAGGCCAAGGATGAGGGCGAGCAGGCAACCCTAGGCAAGGACATCATCCGCAAGGACAGCGAGAACGAAGAAGCCCCAGAGGCTGAAGGCTCACAGCTGCCCCAGATACCTAGCAAGTACATCGTCAAGACCAAGCACAACCCCGACATGTTCGTCATGAACCCCCAGTCGTCCACCCCCTGGATCAACGCGGGCGCCAAAGAAAACCCGCTGCTCAGATACTGGCTGCTCAAGGCCGGTACCGAGAACACGGCCGAAGTCCAAAGCCAGGGAGTGCACCTCAACTGGCAGCCAATGGAGCTCAGCAGCCCGATGCTGCGCGAGTCCGAGGCCAACAACCTGTTTCCGGGCATCAACACGGCCGTCTATGAAATCTGGACTGCGCATCCGGCCAAGCTCAACACCCACATTGCCTGCGGCCTTCATGTCGAGGTTGGCCCGGCTGTTGTCCCGTCTCTAGGCATCATGGCCTCGCTTTCTCAGGGGCTGACTCAGGGGCTCCAGCGACAGCACCGAGGAAGCACAAACAGGGAAGTCCAACCACCCCGACCAACTCTCACCACTCTCCAGGCCCAGCGCGTCGCCACGCTTGTCGTCGTGCTCGAGGACAAACTTCTCTTCCACCTCTGCCACCCCAGCCGCCGCCGAGTCCACCACCAGCTTGCCACAGGCTCAGGCCTCGCCAACGCCCCCAACGCACCAGCTTGTCAACCCGCACAAGCAAACCTGCCCCCCAACATCCTCGCCGGAAGCGGCCCCGTCGAAAGAGCCGTCAAGCACCTCTGGACCGCCACCAACATCGATCAAGTCCAGCAGCTGCTCTCCCTCCTCCACCCGCGCACCCGCGACAAGTCCCGCACCACGGCGCTGCACATCACCTCCCACGCGCACGAAGACGACGGCGTGACGCACGCGCTCGAGTTCCGCCACGCGCAGGCCACCTTCAGCCAGAGCTTCGTCGACAACTGGACGCGGCTGGCGCTGACGATTTGCAAGGCGGCGTTTCTGCCCACGGAGAGGTTCAAGCTGCTCGTCGCCATGCTCTAGGAGACGGCGCGGACGGCAGCACGGGCCGAGGACGCCTGGAAGACGCTGCTCAAGCTGCTCAACGACTTTGCGCCAGTGAACTGGTATGCGAGGAGCAACGAGCAGTATTGGGTGGGATATCTGGCGGTGCAGGACAGGAAGTGAGCTTCTGCTGCCGCCTTGTATCCTGAGAATCTTTCTGGATCTCTCATACAGACATTCTTGCGCCCGTAAGAGGCACCATTCCATCTCTAACAGCATCAGACTCACAAATCAGGGACACGGAAAGTCCACGGGCTTTCACTGGTGAATAGGTGAGTGTATCTGCATGTATCCGCGCATGCTCGACGTTCAACTTTCAGGCATCAAACAAACTCTTTGCTTCTCTCTTTTTCTTTAACAATTTCTCGAATTACAATACCAAAAGAAAAAAAGAGAAAAAAAGAAAAGAAAAAAAAAGAGAAGACAAAAAAGACTTCCGTGATAGCAGCAAAAAGGAATCCAAGTCAAGTTGGGCATACAGAGTACACATCGTCACTCTTCGTGATTGTTACACATCTTCATCACTCAACTTCGATTTACACGTTCGATATGAAGATTTGAGAGACTCTAGTCCGCTTTTAAAGAAAACAGCCAAGTGGTACATCTCCGCGTCAAGTGTTGCACAAATCCATCCACAGGCTTTCACTTTTCACCCTTGATACCAATATCAGAAATGGAAAAAAAATCAGTCTACACTCAAAGGAATAGCCGGATCGTCTCTGCCGGCATACAGTTGAAGACTCTCCTCGCATTTGCTGGTTCGTACGAAATCTACTGATATGCGCAATTCAGGAAGGGGAGCTGGCAACTGAGTACCTAGTAGCCATGGAACATGAAGGTCAAATACCAAGGTTAACAACGAAAGTTAGTTTCATCATATACAAATCTCGCTTCTCATATTATGACTTTAACATCTTCTTCGAGTAGTACTAGTAGGTAATACCAAGAGCCTACTGGCCCCCTACCTTACAACAAACATATCACCAGCCTCACATCAAGAAACAACCATCAAGCAGCACAACAGCAACCCAAGCAGCTTTCTAATAACACGGGGTCTATCTGACTCCGCTCGCCCCAAGAAAAAGAACCCACACAAGAATCCTTCAGCTTTCCTTTCCAAATTAGCACTCGTACAGTATTCAACCAACCCCATATTTTCTCCGCACACGGGAACGGACAACCTGACTCAAGCCTCACCAAAACAAGCCCCATCAAGCCCATGCCCAAACCCGGAAGCACTCCGAAGCAATTGAAGCCCAACTAACACAAGTCCAGTAAAGGCACACACAACTTTTCTTTCCTTTAGCATTACTCGTACTACTAGGTGTAGCTTTCACTCACTTGTAAACGCCACGCCAGAATATCCAATCTTTACATTCCCGCGTATAATACTCGTCCACGCCCGAAATGGTCTACATCATAGGTAGGTAAGCTAAGTAGATGAAGCAACTGGTATGACGGTGTCCTTCATAGACAGGCCATGACACCGATTTCATCCATCTGCAATCAGCGGTCATGCATCTCAGCTACCCTGACCGTCTCCAGAAGGGGGAAGAGGACCCAGATGCTGCAGGATCAAAGCATGCAGCTACACCGGACAGACAGACACGCACGTTCCCCCCGTCATCGGAGGACTCCGTCAGGGCAGCGGGGCGAAAATGCCTTCGACTTTTGATGAAGAATAAGGTAATGGAGAAGAATGAACTTGGCACTCAAAACGTATCCAATCGTTCCATAAAAACTAGTCATTAAACTATTCGTCATGACTCGTGACAGCTACAGAGATCTAGAGAGAAAAAAAAATCAACTACAGCAGATACCGATAATCGGGGGACAAGTCGCCCAGGGCCGTCTTTTCATCCTCCGTCAGCTCGGGCACGTCCGTCATGCTGTCTCGCTGCTTATTCGCCATCATGCATCCGAATCCGTAGAGGGCTGACGCCACCATGGACAAAACGGTAAAGGCCAGGCACACGCTGTAGCCCGTCGTGAACTTGGGCGCGTCCTTGGTCAAGAAGATGAAGACGGCAATGATGCCGCCCAGGTTGCCGTAGCCGACCTGCCACGCGCTGCCAACGGCGCGGCGGGTGTGGTTTCCGAGGTTCATGTTGAACCAGCACACAATAATGGGCATGGCCGTGTAGGCGCCGGACGTGATGAGGAAGAGCGCGCCGTACTGCACGTCGCTGTTGCTGTGCTCAGCTAGCAGAATAGCGAAGCCGGCAATGGCAATCAGCATGCTGGCAATGGCAAACGCAAACCGATGTCGCAGCCGGTCCGACAAGGTCGCAATGAGCAGCGAGAAGCCGAATGCGGCGGCCCACGGTGGGACGCTGCGCAGCTGGGTCTCGATGGGGCCGTAGTGGAAGGTCGAGATGATCGTGGGAGCAAAGTACGCGTAGCCGTACGCGGGCACAATGAGGCCAAAGTACATGAAGCCGCCGGCAATGATCTTCCAGTCCTTGAAGACATTCAACGCGTCCTTGACCGTCATGGATCGCGCAGCGCCCGAGCCGGTGCCCTGGTCGACGCGGAGTCGTGCCGCAACATATGCACGCTCGTCCTCCTTCAGCCACCTTGCTTCCTCGGGGAAGTCAGGCAGCAGGAAGAAGAAGAAGAAGCTGACAAAAACGGTGAGGCCGCCTTCGATCAGGAAGATCCAGCGCCAGCCGCTGTAGCCCCGCATGCCGTCCATCTTGCCGATGGCGGCGGCCAGAAGGCCACCAAAGGCGCCGGCGAGCGTCGTGCTGTTGAAGAAGAAGGAGTAGCGTCGCTGAGCTTCGGACCGCTTATACCACATGCCGATGAGATAGAAGGCTGGCGAGGTTCACTTGGTTAGCTCGTCGGACAAAACAGTCGCTGCTGCGCCATGCAGGCCGGACCATGCATCGAGCATCGTAGACTCACCTCCTGGGAACATGCCCGTCTCAAAGAGGCCGAGGAAGAAGCGCGTAGCAAGCAGGCCGCTGTAGTTCTTGACGAGGCCTTGCATCATGGTGGTGAAGCCAAAGAGGAACATGTTGAGAGAAAGCCAGACATGGGGCTTGAACTTCTTGAGCAGGATGTTGGATGGCACCTCGAAGATGCAGTACGGAACGAAGAAGATGACCAGCGCCGTATTGTACTTGTCGCCGGTCCCGAGGTCCAGGTCCTTGGCCAGGCCAAACAGCTTTGCATTCGCAATGTTGACGCGGTCTGGGTCATGATGGATGATTAGCAATGACACACAACATGCTGGACGATAGTCGCGCGCGACAAGCCAGCAAATGACCGCACGTATAAGTCTACTCACCCAAAAAAGCAAGCAGGTACATGATGCAGAGAAACGGCACCACTCGCATGTCGACCTTTGTCATCAACCGGCGCTCAGTCGTGTGCGCCGGGCAAACGACCTGCTCGGCACCAATCGCGACTTCGGTATCGTGAACATCGGTCGAGTTGCGACCTGAGCCGCTATGCTTTTCGTCCAGGACAGCCATTATGTCCGTCTGGTGTAGGCTGAAGCGCGTCGTGCGCTCGTTGCGTGGTCAGGCAAGAACCGACTTACACCGAGCCTGGAACAGAACCTCTCTCCCGCTTCACACGGCGAGGACGAAAAACAACTGCTTTCCCTTGAGACAACTCGGAGAAAGAGGGCAAAGTCCACGTGAAATAGTGGAGGGAGAGGAAGCACAGGCTTCGGCGTGGTGTTGGCAGGACGAAGAGACAAGCGAGTGGGAACACAAAAGGGATCTGCCGGACCCTATTTGTACTCAGCTGCAAGGTGCTCGTGCATCCGGATGCCCCAGGATGCTTCATTCAGTTCCATTGACGCTGCTCGAGGCTAATACAAGACGAGAAGCTAGCGGACAGCCACTGGGATCGTCCAACAAGCGAGCGACGGGAGCCACCACGTCCTTTCTCCAGCAGGAGCAACTTGGCCTTGCGGTGCCGGACCGGTGGTGGCGGTCCACGGACTTGGCCTGCCAGCCAGGCCATGCCAGCCTAGGTACAGCACAAGCGCAAGGGCAGCCGCTGGTACTTCGTAAGACTGACTCTGATCCAGCCCATCTGGTTGCCGTTCTCGCCATCCGGGGTCTTCCCCAATCAAAGCAGTGGCATTTGGACCAGCTGCGCTTTGCTGCAATGGTCAAAGGGCACCTTGGCATCCCACAGATCGTGGCGTCTGTGGATCCGCATCCTGACCCTTGGCTGCCCAGGGATCCCCGTTTGCTCCAGACTCGCCGGCTGCCGACTTGCTGTTGCAGCAGTCTTTGTGTGTGTGGGGAGGCGTGACGAATAGATGCGCTGGGGGAGCATCAGAATAGAAGCTGGGCCGAGCTGAGGCGGTCACTCGCGAAAAGCTGATGTCTGCAGATTCCGTCCAGGGTCGAAAACAAGGGCATTCAGGTCGGCGTTGAAGAGCTGGAAACCCCTACTCGGCCGCAACCATTCTGCATCGACAACACCATGCCAACACCAACCTGGACCCATGGAAATATCCCGAGGCATCTTCTGTCATTGGCCCTCCGCGCCAAGGGCCGCCCAAGAAGGCCCAAGAGATTCCCCGCATCCCGCCACCCGCAATAAGGAACCCTTGGAAGGTTCTCACACGCAGTCGTCATGCTTCCCTTCGCCCCAGATTCCCCGGGTTTTCGCTCCCATATCGGGCTGGACGGGCTTTAACAGTGTGCTGACGCCGCCATCTAGCAGCCCGTAGAAGCCTCCCTAGCCTCTCTAGCCCTGGGTCTAGCAGCAGAGCATCCCTCCATCACTTGTGACCAGAGCCGTCTCTGCAGCCCGCCTTTGGAGGATTTTGGAGAAAAGAAAGTCATCGAAGGCCTGCGGATTTTCTTCCTCCGGACTCTCCCACGAGGTTCCTCGGGGCTAGCGGCATCCCACCACGGTTTGGTTACGATGAGAAATCAATAGCTCCAATCCTTTCTATAGAGGGTGTTTGCCGCGGGGCGCTCTGTGAGGGTAAACTGTCCTGAAGGTGCTCGTACACCTCGCTGGCCTGGCATCGACGCGGTCAAGTGGCGACTCGTGCTCTCTTGCGGTCCGCCTTGTGGAGGAACCAAGACTGGCTCAAACTCAAAGCGAGCAAAGGACACGATTGTTGGTGCAAGTGCAACTTCGCTTCGAGATATGCCCCAGAATCTTGCCTCCCCGCGTCTCCACCCCCGTCTTTGCACGAGTCAAACATCGCTGGATCCTCAAACCTGCCTCAAGCCTACGACAAACGCAGGTCTAGACAAGCTTCAGAGGTCGTGGTTGCAGCCGTAAACGTGCAGCACGTGGGAATGACATTTGACCGCAGCCAATTTTCGGATCTGGGCTGATTGAGAACTTAATCTGGGTGTTATCAGCAGCAGCAGTAGCAGCGTCAAGACGTCAAGACTCCATGGCAGTCACCTACTGTTTGTTGTAGAAACCGAGCAGGGGGCCGGTTCCTAATTCAGCCGCCTCTCTAACGACACACACGGGAGGCTTTCCGTTCTAGAAGGCCACTTCTATTCATGTCTCCGTTGCCGCGATTGTTTCCCGGCCGGCACCAAGGCGGACCGGTGAAACGCCATACCTAACCTCCTCAGACTTTGCAGAAGGCTTAAAAGGCTGGTTGCGGCTCTGAGTACCGATCCAAGCCGGCTCCAGGAAAGACTTGGACCAATTGGACAATCAGAACGAATGGTAGTATTCAGGAGTAGCCCAATGACTTGCTCCTGAAGGCCTTTGCCAGCTTCTTGTGGACTGAGATAATTGCCAACATGACCGTGAAGGGGGGGCCACGGTTTCGCTTCTAACCAAGAATCTCCTTGCGCTGAACAATCGGAAGATTAGGGGTTCACTTGGGACTATCACGCGTTCGTCTCCGTGGAGAAAGTGGAGGAAGTTCAGGGCTTAGCCAGAGCACGAAGTAGCAGTAGTTGTAGAGCAGTAGAGAGTTCGGTGAGGGGAGAAAGAAGAAGAGAAGATGAGAGAACGGGAAGAGAAAGACGAAAAGAGGAGGGGCGGTAAGGGGGAAAGAGAGAGGAGCAAATGTCAAGATAGCACCTACCCGCTGTTGAAGCCAACATACCTTACCTTACCGTACCTCCCCAAAGGTATCCTAAGGAGACACTACAGAAACAATGCTCTCCTCTTCTTCAACGTTCAAACGGCGGGGTCTCGAATATCTGCCATCTTCTCTCACCAGTCACAGCGTCGCAGCGGCAGCAGTGCTATGGAAGCCCTATCATGCAGCCATCCTCCTTCTTTTACGCAGCTGGATGCAGATACCCACCTCTGCCCGAGTGACAGCTCCAGCAGCGATGCGCAGAATGGATCGCCTCTGTGTACCTGGTAGAGATAGCCTCGATTGGAGCATCATAGAGACCGCCGGAAGCTGATGGACGAGGCTGGAGGCTGACTGACAGCTGTTGACAGTTGCTGCCACTGCCTTGACCAGCTGGCCTGGTGATGGCCTCCCACCAAACGCCCGCGGTGGACGCGTCTCAGGGCTAGGGCTTCGCGTCTACCGCTGCCGACAGTTTTCAACCCCGTTGCTTCAGCTCTGCAAAACATGCAGCTTTACGTCTGACGTTCAGACCCAGATCGTCGGTTCGCGAACTCATCCTTTTACCTCCCCTCGATTCACCGGCCAGCACACGCAAACGGAGACACAGCATCAGCCAGACGGACGGCTCGACCCTGCGCGTTTCTGCACCCTCGCGTACCGTTTCCGACGCCGTATCTTCTATTTCTTCCATCTCTTCTTCCAACTCTTCTTCCATCATCCGATCCTTCGCCCCCCCTCCCCCCCCAACCACCCTCCTCCTCCTCCTCCTTACCACCTAGTGATTCGAAAACCCTGCCCTTCTGGATCTCATCAGTTCTAAATAGTTGTTCTTTTGCTCTTGACTGCAGAGATTCTCTGAAGTAACGGCAACAGACTGAGCCCAGTGTCGGGAAAGGACGAGAGAACGAAACATATGGGGCGAGGCAAGCAGCCCAAAGCCATGGACGCCAGACAACCCAGCTACAGACTCCCTCCTTCTGGCGGCGAGATGGCATTCATGGAAGCCTACAATGCTAGAGACAATTTGATGGCAACGAGTCTGTCTCCCGTCTATCAACGCGACGCCAACGACGATCCTTCGTCCAATTGGCAGGAGCATCGCCCCCCATATGTCCATGACAGAACGACTCCCAACGGCACTCAGTCTTCTCCTTTCATGAAGGAGCACTATGAAGAACGCTTCCCTTTGTGAGTACCTGCTCGTGTTTAGGAGTCTTCATCGTGCAGCCGGAGAGACGACGATATGCTAATGGCGTTAATGATAATGTCCAGCACAACGGCCGGAAACGCTCACCCCAGCGCCTGGTCACCCAACCCGAGCGCAGGGCCAGCCTGGTATCCTTCAGAACCCTCTCCCAGCCTGCTACTCAACAGCGAATATGAGGGCGCCTCAGGGCCTTTTCCCGCATACGGCACTGACAACGTCAACAGCGAATACGAAGCCCAGCTTCCCTGGCCAGACTCGGACCCTTTTGCTTCTGAATCCAATATCGAGGAGATTAATCCGTTCCAGAATACCTACTACGCTTCTGGCGTGCTAAATCAGAACCCTGACGCTCTTTACGATCCCGAAATGGCCATTCAGCCTTTCGCAGGGGAAGCGGGAGGCGTCATGCAGGGCAGTTTGCCCCAGCAGTCGGTGTACGAAACATCACCCGGCTTTGTCTCCTTCAGAAGACACAACGGACAGGGGGTCCCAGAAGAGCCGGTAATGCCTTTGCATGATACAGAAGGGCCAGTGCCAGAATCCATCGTTTTTGCTCATCCCAGCCAGCCGCACTTGAACGTCTCATCACCACTATCCGTCGTTTCCCCTCCGCAATCTGCTGGCTCGTCCTCTCGCAAACGCAATCACGCAGCAGCCGACCTCGAAAAGAGTCCCGTCGCCCCCAAGAAGCGCGTCATCAAGCCCCAGCTGACGGCAAAGGTCGACAACAGCGAGGATTTCGAGATTCAAAAGGACAGTGAGATGGCTCCTACCGGAGTCTTCCAGGGTTACTTTCAGAACTGTGATGTAGCGAGGAAGAAGCTTCAGCGGCTTCTGGAGTTGTATCGAAAGCCCAAGGAGAACTGCAGCTACCCGTCCAACGACGAGACATTTCCCGTTACCGATGAAGACAAGATTGGCTACATCAAGAACCTTTTCGACGCCATCAACGACTGGTCAAATTTTAGAGAATGGTCGCAAGCTCTGAAGACGGAGGATCGAAATCGCATCATTGATCGTTTGCGACGCAGACACGCTGGGAGTGACAATGCTGAAGCGGATATTTCGTTAGACGACATGAGGCCCAGTCCGCAGGAGCTCGAGGCCATTCTCCCGCCTCTTGAGACGCAGCAGAAGAAGATCCTAGGACGCTTGCTCAGCGACCAGACGGTCGAATGGCTTTGTTGGGAGCTCATTGTAAGTTGCCATGTGCTCCCCTGAGTTGCATGCCCCGCGGCCTACGCAGGTGTGGGCGAGGAATCCGGGAACGTACTGACCTGTTTGCGCTTCAGGAGGCTGCCATTCAGTCCCAGCAGGGAAAAACTCAGATAGCCCACTGGTGCGGCGCCGACGGAGCTTAGGAAGCTTACGAGTCGTTTGCGCAGCGCATAGAGGCCATGTGCTATGCTTTGCGGGTAAGTCGAGCCCCAGCAGAGAAGCTATTCACAGCTGACTTTATTTGTAGAAATCCAAACAGCTCGTTAAGTCACTCTTGTCAGCGGGTGATGGCTGGAAGCTCCGCATCGCCAACAACCCCCAGGGGGAACTTGGAGTGAGTCTTACCTAGCTCCTTACCGACTCATCTGGGGCTGGCTGCTAACAAACGTTTGTGCAAACAGCACAAGGGCAACAACATGAAGGTGAACATGAACAAGAACCGAAAGCTCCGGCAGATCACTCAGGGCACTCGCACCACCACGCGGCAGAAGCCCGCCCCTAAGCCGGCATCAAAGCCAATTCCTAAACAGTCGCAAAAACAGGCACAAAAGCAAGCACAGAAATGACGGCTGCGAAACGGAGTACGACGCCGAATGAGGACAGTCCCGTCGACTTTTTCATTCTCGCTTTGAGAGGAAGAGGCGGCTTGTGATTCATACCCATCTCCTCACTACCTTCCTTGCCTTCTCTTCATGAGAGTGCACATCTACACAAAACGAACATATAGATCGATCCTTTGGAAGGAGCGCTGATTCCACCCTATATGGAGTACATACGGCAAATCCTCTTCCTCCATTTAGCTCTGTCGCATTCGATTTCTTCTTCTCTGTCGTTTGTTTTATTACATGTAAGGTTTTTGATTTATATTCCTTGCTACCGGTGGACAACACTTCATATTCAGGTTTGCGATTCTCAGATTGTCTTTTAGGAATTCTTCCCAGGATAGGGTTCCCCTCTTCGGATTTTCTTCAGATTGTGCTTTTCTGGGATTGCCACAATGGATGTCAGGGACAGGGAAAATTGTGGCTTTGGTTGGTGGATATTGTATGAGTTGGGAATGAGTATGTATGTCATCTTCGCATAGGGATTGCCTTTCAAACATCGAGTGCTATGTATCCGTGACAAGAGCGATTTTCAATCACAGATTGTCCGCGTGAGCTTCTCACTTCGTGGGGAAGTTGTATGTTGTGGCAAGTTGATATACAACAATTAAGATTAATTACTCTATCGGGGTATCCAAACGCTTCGTCACTCTCCAAGCTCTCACTATATATCTTTTTCTTTTTTTGTTTCACATCCTTCACTTCAGTGACCTGGTGGTAAAGTAACTCCTCTCCCATCCGTCAATCTCATCGACAACAGTCTCCTCCACGAGCTCGTACTTGCCGATCCAAGGCATAATCTTGGCCCAAAGCAGCCAGTACACGGCACCGGCGAAGAGCACGCCGAAGCCGACGACGCAATGAATCCAGTATGGAAGGGACTCGTACACGCTCTGACCGTCCTCGGGCGGCACGAAGGGGGCGACGACGAGGTAGATGTTGCTGAGGAGGAAGAAGATGACGACGGGGTATGTGGCCTTGATCGGGGGGTTCCAGTTCCAGGCGGCGCGGTTGCGGTAGAGGTGGACGAGGGCTCCGGCGACGAAGACGTTGATGATGGCGAGGGGGTAGGAGATGAGGCTGGCGAACATTGTTAGTATCCTGATGCTTTCTTTTTCCGGGTTATACATGTATGTGTTAAGGGTTTAACTTACTTGAGGACAAAGTTGTAGGCGTCGCCTGCGGGGGGGGCAAGGACGGTGATCATGGTGATTAGCCAGTGCTCAAAGAGACCGGCCAGGGGAGCGTTGAAGGGACGGTTGCTCGCCCAGAGGCGCGAAAAGGGCAGGACGCCCTCACGGCCGAGCTCCTGAACGAGACGGCCCTGGGAGAAGATGACGCTCATGACGTTTCCAAAGGCAGAGAGGGCGACAAAGACGGACAAGGCCCTCTCGGCGCGCTCGCCAAACATGTTGCGAAAGAGGGAGGCGGCGACGAGGCGCTTGGCCTCGAGGATCTCCGTCTTGGAGACGCCGGCGAAGTAGGAGACGTTGGCGAGCATGTAGAGGATGGTGACGGAGCCGACGGCGAGGGGCGCGGCAATCTTGAGGGTGCGGGTCGGGTTCTTTGTCTCGCTGAGGGCGTAGTTTGCGTTGCTGTAGCCGACGAAGCTCCAGATGACGTTGTAGAGGGAGGTGACGACGCCGTAGGCGCTGCCGGTGGTGCCCTCGAAGGCGTTGTGCAGGCAGTTGATTTCTTTCACCTTTTTGATGTTGGCCAGGGGCGCGATGATGACGATGATGACGATGCAGATCTTGATGACGCCGAGGACGTTTTGCAGGCGGAGGCCCCATTTGAGGGCGGTACCGTGGATGAGGAAGGCGGTGGTGATGCAGGCGACGGCGATGCCGCGCTGGTTCCAGTCGGTGACCTCGACGCGGGCGGCGTTGAGGATGTACTCGCCAAAGACGACCGAGTTGCCGGCGGCCCAGCCGAGCAGGATCACGTAGGTAGTGTACATTCCGGTGACGAGGAAGCGCGGCTTGCGGTAGACGTACTCGAGGTAGTTCTTCTCGCCGCCGTTCTTGGGCAGGCCGGTGCCGAACTCCATGTAGACGGCGGTGCCGGCCCAGGCGATGATGCTGCCGGCGACCCAGAGGAAGAGGGAGAGGCCCGTGCTGCCGGAGAGGGCGAGGATGGAGCCGGGCGTGGCGAAGATGCCGGTGCCGATGATGCGGTTGAAGATGAGCATGGAGGCGGACGGGACGCCGATTTGGCGCTTGGCCTCACGGGCTTGCTGGAACTGGGCTGTTTTTGGAAAGTTTGACAGTGAGCATGATGGTTTGAGATATGGTGGTGGTGTTGTTGTTTATGAAGAAGAGTCTGATGATGATGATGATAATGATGAGTTGAGACACGTACATTCGGTTCCATTCTGGACAGAGGCGGCGTCACTGCCGGGCTGTTGGCTCAGCTTTGTGACATCCTCGCTCTTGGGCGAGAAGAAGCTCTTGATGCCGGACATGGCGATGGTTGTGTTTCTGTCCACACAGCAAGTGCTGTGTATTTTTCTGGAAAGGGCCAAGGACAGCTGTATATGAAAGAGAAGGCCACAAACAACCAAGAGCCAAAACAGAAAAAGGGGGGGCCCAAGACAACAACTTATTGAACACTAATAGTATCAGGAGGAGGAGGAGCAAAAGAAAAATGAAGGGATCGCCTTTCTATTATAGACTTGTCCTACTACGCAACAAACCTGGGTCCATGGCGGTGGATCACACACAAGGCAAACGGCAAAGGGTTCAAGGCTAGAACCACGCCAGAACGAAAGAGGCATATTGGAAGAAAAGATGGCTTGATGAGCAAAGACATAGTAGTAGTAGCAGCAAAGAAGAAAGCATCAGATAATACCTAAGAGAGTAGTAGTGAGAAAAGCTTTGGTTCCTTGGGCGGGGCTGGTCCGCATGGTGCCATCGGATGCTAAACGAACGCAAAAGAGACCCTCCCCTTTCTTTTAGGTAACGGTGTGGTGGTGGTGATGTTTGGGACAAGGCTTGAGGATTGGTGGTTTGGGTACTACTATGCTTGTTTTTATTAGGGAGGGGGCGTTCGGATGAGGCGTTTTGAATGGGTGTGGCACGTCATGGAAGGACTATGGAAACTTGGTTTTACTCGAGATGATACTGAAAGGTTTCTTGTTTGCAGATGAATGCCTACAGGTTTCTGAGATGAAAGGAGGCTTTTCTGTTTGATGACTCTGGGCTTATACCCCACGAGAGGCGTGGCTCATGAGTCGCGGACTAGTAGCAGTTTTGGAGCGGCGAGTAAGTTGCCTCTTCATGGTGCTACTTGTACATGCCAATACTTTGAAGATTACATGTACCTTGGGGAGAGCCCTGTGATATGTAGATTGAAGGAACTGAACCACCAATTTGAGGCTCAATGGTGCCATCGCAACCATCATCACACAACTTGATATATCATACATAGTAGATTCCGCGCTTCAACACCCTGAAGCCGATGCTATCCATCATCACACCTTCACATGCAAACTACCTTACATAGTCACTAATACTACTGCAACTAGGCATTAAAGCTCATCAGACGAACAAAGCGTTTTTAAAGAACCCCCCTGGAATCCTTCTCGAACAAGGGCCTCATCATCATCACACAGCAAAAAC